>OENT01000578.1:0-95884 GCA_900239685.1 Rotaria macrura
AATAGAAATTGAATAATAATGAAAGAATATTGTATATTTGTCCCTAATGTCTACTAATTTGAAAAAATTGAGAAATTTAATCTAGAGTGATTTCTAGTGATTTCTGGTGATTTCTAGTGATTTCTGGTGATTTCTGGTGATTTCTGGTGATTTCTGGTGATTTCTGGTGATTTCTAGTGATTTCCAGTGATTTCCAGTGATTTCTGGTGATTTCCAGTGATTTCTGGTGATTTCTGGTGATTTCTTTGTGATTTCTCCATTAGAAATCAGTTTGTTCCCCCTTGCATTTTCTTGTAATTTGAAATGAATATTAGGTACTGTTATTCATGGCCTAAAGGTTTTTAACCGATTAAAATACATTTAGAAGCGATTACAATTTTTCCATTAGACTCATTTTTCGTACAATTTTGAGTCGTTTTTTTTCAGCAATAACCTTTATCATCCTTGGACATCTATCCTCATTGTATATTTCATTAAATTGTAACTTGATTTTACAAGCAAAAGAAAATTTAGCAGACAATAATCATTTATCATTCACAAAAAGTGTAGACTTTTATTCTGACTTGAGCTTTCATTAACTTTGGTTTTATAGTTGAAAGTAAAACTTGAATTGGAACAGCTGCCCTAATGTAAAATAAAAATTGTACTCAATTGTATTTAGTCCACACATGTTTTCCAAGCCTTTTAGTGTTTTTTACAGACGCTCTATCAGACTCATTATGAAAGTGATCATCGTCCATTGATTGGTAACATTTTCAGTTAAACATCTTTTGCTTAAATCTAAAACATTGTATTATTGAGAAATACGATGAATTTGACAGAGAACGTTCCTCATTATGTCGACGTCTAATAGACTATACTCATAAATGATGATCTTAAAAACCGAGATCAATTGAAAAAAAAACGAAATAGAAGTAGATAATAATTAGCCTTTCAAGTTAGATAATAGTTGATTCAGTTTATGTACGATAGATTTTCTCGAAATTTATTTTGAAGAGAAGTGATCCTTTAAATTTTTAATAATGAATGCCCTAGTAGTCATTCGATATTTGGAAAAGCTTTTCATAGAAGTATGATGCAAATAGAAACTTTTTTCTGGTCATATATTCCCCATTGCAAGAAACTTGTACATTACGAGACTACTGGTCTTTGTTTTTTATCTAAGCAGAAATAAATTTAACACGACCCGTATTCTATCACTGAGTTAATTGACTTATCTTGATCGATTTAAGCCTAAAAAAGTGCGCTTCGATAAAAAAGAATTCCTCCAATAATTAGCAGATTATGATGTGAACAAGAAGCGAATAATCTTCATCTGTCTAGACAAGTTTCTGGTAGTACAGAATGTTAATCTTTACGATTCATATACAATTGCTAATATTATTATACTTAAAAGACATGAGAAACATAACGCTTAAAAATATCTAAGTACATTAACAGAAAAGAAGAATATATCAGCGAGAAGAGGCATGTTATGAAATAGACGAGTTTTAATTATTATCTCAGTAATCTAGACTCAATTAGACTTCGTTTTCTCTTAGAAACTGCTATGTTCAGGAACGAGCGGATGTACTATAATCATCAATTCGATTTGATTATATCTACTTATATTAAGATTTTGCACATGTCAGAAATTTCATTCCAAGATATTGATTCAGATCCACATAAACTTAACATTTCTTTCTCTACAAGACACTATCATGAATAAACGATATGGAAAAAAAATAATCAGAATTCGTGAAAAACAAAGTTAGCTTGTTAACATATTGTACGATAAATGATAAAATCAACTTATAGTCAGAAATAAATATCTTGTTTCAACAATTCTCTATTTTTCATTCATTCTCACAGAGCTGGGCAAGTATGAAATTTTTCGAGTACGAGTACGGGCACGAGTACCGACCCTCGATTACGAGTACGGGCACGAGTACCGACCCTCGAGTACGCGTACGAGTACGAGTACCAACCCTTCGAGTATGAGTACGAGTACGAGTACGACCGAAATGTACTCCCCGGTGAAAAATTTTCGCTGATTTTAATCGAATTATTCTGCAACAAAATCAAAATTGAAACCGATTGATAATTTTGATTATCGTAGATCACGACTTAACCATTACTTCATATTGTTATCTATTCAGTATGAAATTTTCGGATTAAAATTGATTATTATGCAGGAAAATCAAGATTTAAAATCGATTGATAATTTCGATTTTGTTGCAAAATAATCAATTTTAATCCGAAAATTTAACACTGGATAAGTAGCAATATGAAGCAATGGTTAAGTCGTGATCTACGATAATCAAAATTATCAATCGATTTCAATTTTGATTTTGTTGCAGAATAACTCGATTAAAATCAGCGATTAGTTTTCACTGGGTCGAGTACGAGTACTTCGAGTATTTCGTCCAGCTCTGGTGGCGTCTATGTATTTATCTGAATCAATATACATGTATGTAAAAAAAAACAAAAGAAACAAATCAACTGTTCATGTAATCCTCGAAAAATATATACTGCGATTTTATCGAGCATCATTTTGATGTAAGAGATGCCTATGAGGATGTCGAGTACTTTACTCTCGAGTACGAGTACGAGTACGAGTACCAAACCTTCGAGTACGAGTACCAACCGTTCGAGTACCAGTACAAATTCTTCGAGTACGAGTACGAGTACGAGTACGACCAAAACGGTACTCGAGTACGAGTACTTCGAGTATTTCGCCCAGCTCTGCATTCTCATAATATATCTTAAGTTGTTTTAATAGTTATTGGTTCTGAGTTATTATCAATTAATGAATGGAAACGAGTCATCTTATTCAATTTAGAGTTCAGATTGTTTAACTTTAAACTTATTACCGGAGATGATTCTGTCGTTTCTTTGTCTTGTATTATGTTTTTGTTTAGCCTTCAATATATGTTAGTGTGTTTGATTTTTCCCAAATGACCTTGTGATTTTTTGTCTACTCAGATGTGTTCATCTATTAGGAAATATTTTTAAGTTGACAGCTTGTAATTAGAAAAAAAAGCTTGCTGGAGAAAAGATAGTTAACAAAACGATTAAAAATAGTGCTTTTTATCACTTCAAAATAAAAAATGCATATTTCTTTTCAACGTTCGTCCTCAAGGTCTTGTGTTGTTTCTGAAAGAGTAAAAAAAGATTTCTTTACCTCGTGTTACGTATTCAGCATATTCAGGGATTCATTGCATGGATTGTATGAAAACATTTTGTCTACAAAAACGAGAAGCTGTTTCTCGGCCTATACATTTATTAATTGATACCAAAATGCTCGTTTGCAATAATGAAGTAAAATCGCATACTGATAAATTTCGCACGAAAAAATATTAGTGAAAAGAGCTGAATGAATTTATTTAGTTTTTCAGAGTACGATGACAAATAATCTTTACGGTATAGTATCTCAAACAATTTTGATTAATTTCAGTTCGAGTCAACATAGCTTTTTCGAACCACTCCTAGAGATTATTGAGGTGACAACTGTTTCAATGCGATATTGTTCATAGTAAAGTTTGAACGTATAATTGAATGACCTGAAGATAAAAACAGAAAGGAAAATGTAAATTTAATAAGACGAGAAGAGATTTGTCACAATAAAAACTACTGCATATGGACGATGAATAGTCTTAAAAGAACAGTAAAAGAAAGAAGTAATAGAAATAATGAGTAAATGGCATGAGCGAAGTGACACAATCTATTGTCAGTAGTGAATAAGAGTAGCTTATGGAAGATGTGGAACTTGGCATTCCAATCTGAAGAAGTGGGTGTGATTGTGAAGACGAGTTCTACTTATCTTAGCTAACAAGCAGAGTACCTGAAACATCATCTTATATCCATCTCGTACTTTAAGTTGAAAACTCGTTTGATTTTGTGTTTCCCAACTTCTCTCCTTGAAAAGAAATAACTAAAATACTAAATCAACCTCTGATATATATCCTGCTTCGAGATCCTATCCCAGGCTACCCAGGCCGAACAGAACGATCCGTAAACTGTCGTATATGATGAAAACACGGCCCGTTACGGCGTCTTATTATCACGTTTTAACATAATCAGTAATACGACCGTATGTTCTATAGAATACGATAGTACTACCCTTTTTTACGACGTATATACGATGTCCGTGTACGTCCGTATTACGGACTCCGTAATACGACCATGTTAAAATGCCATAATACGGCTTAAAACGGTACTTTAACCCTGGAAAACGATGTTAAAACGACCGTTTACGATACTGTTACGGCTGTTAACGGTGGTCCATTTAGATCGACCTGGATATATCAATTAATGTGCAAAAAGAGATAAATTATATAAGAATCGATCCATCAGTTTCAATCGATTAAAATTGATCTTTATAGATTGAAATTCGAATAATGTCCCTAATAGTCTTTTTAAAATTGATTAGCATTCGCATAATCAGATATAAATCGATTTCTAGAAATTTAAATGATTTTAATCATAATTTTTTTTTTAAATTCGAAAACAGTCCTTTTAAAAAAAAGTGTCATTATAATTGATTTTAACGAAAAAAACTATATGAAATCAAATGTTTTTTTCTGTTTTTCACCTCGATCACTTTTCAGCATCAACGCAAGCTGTGCACGTAAATTGTGTTTAAAATAAGTAGAAAATTTAGTTGAACTAGAAATACGTGAGTTTGGTCTAATCATTATTTGGCTGTCTCGTAAGTAAAAGTATGTTTGTTCGAATCTACACTGAAGTAAGTATTAACTAATAAAACGCATTGAACAATGAATTTTTTGCACTAGCGTTGAAACAATTCTCGAGAACGCGTTGACACGTATGAAAGGTGTCCAATTTGGTTTTGCGTTTTACTATGTTTACTTTATCAACTCGTTCAAACGTTGTAACTTCGATTCCTTGTAACCATGACAAAGTGAAAATTATATCAACTGTTAAAAGGGTGTTAGGTCCTTTATCCGTTCTTTATTTATTCTTCCGCCTTTCCTTTATTACAAAAACAAACGAACGAATGATCACACTTATCTTACAATCGAAGTTAAAGCAACAAAAAATGTGCTTCTCTCTCTCTCTTTCTCTTCCTCCACACGATTCCTCCTCCTTTGTATTATAGAAGGATAAAGAGGGCCTTCTTATGCCAGAAGATGTCTCTGCTGACATAAAAAAGGCGAAAATTCGGACATTTCTCCACAGTTTAAACGCGTCAAAAAGAAAAAACCTAGTAGCCGTTTTTAGCGTTGATTTCTTATTTTCGTCTGCTTGGATATTGTGGTAATTTTGATTTTGGTAAAATAATCCTGGTCATCGAATTTTTCTGAGGAAAAGCTTGAAACTAACCATTTAACTTAAATTAGATTGATATTTTTATTCCCTGGTGTTGAGGGACGTTACCTATCATCCCAATAGCCTCCATATTGTATTTCCTTTTTGTTTTCCTTTCTCATTGGCCATCCATATCTATATGTATAGTATGTCGATGGTTTAGTTTAGTGAGAAGATAGCTTGTTTTAGAGTGGGTCGTCTTCGCTATCGAGCGAAGTGGCAAAGCCACTAGTTCGTTGTTTCGTTTTCGTTTTTTCATCATTCAAATAAACACGATGAAGATGATTCCTAAGACCTGGGTATAGTGACGGTCGTGGCTGCTTTTCAAAAATACTCCAGATGAAGAAATAAATGCTCTCTTTTTATTTAAATAAAGTCGGGCAATATTTTTGAAATTTGAAAATTTTTGAAATTCATGTAGGTCTCCAGGGAGATGAATGAAGAAACTGAAAAAAGAAGGGGGCAGAAGCGTCACTAGCCTCCAGTGTCTTCTATAAAACGAAAAAACAAAGAATAGACTGTGTGAATTGTTTTGACCAAATTTCATTGGAGATTCGTACAGCCCTCAAAATAAGATCTATGTGCATATTAAAATTATCATAACTGCCCCCAAAAACAAAGCGATGGAAAGCTGAAATGTGTATTGTGCACGTAGCTCATTGGTACTATTAAGTGTTGCAACATCATAGCATGTCGTTGGGCGAAGTTCGAATTTTGAGGAGAGGGAGGGGGCTTCAGGGAAATTTGCGAGTTTCCAACAAATTTATTTTTCAGTTAATAAAGGTTGATTAAACACTTTCTGTAACACGAAATAAAAATTTTCATTGACAACAGAAAGCCAAGAACTATATGAATATTTATCTGAGCGAGATAATGATGATGAACACTTTTCAGTGTATCTTTCAATATTTCTTCTATCCTGCTATTCATTTAAATATTAAGATGTTTTTTTATGAAACAAAAATTTCAAGCGTAGCTATAGGGATTTTAGAATTAGGGGCATTGTTTTTCCCGTTTTGTCCCGCGGGGCGAGCCAAACAGGATTTAACGGGATTCGGGACTGTCCCACAGGACTCTAGCCGAAACCCTGAGGCCAAAAATCTGATTGGTAGAAGCCGCGAGTCGAAAAAACCACATTGACCAACACGGTGGAGCCCAAAAACCTTGGTGGCCGAAAACGCGACTCGGAAAAATCTGATTGGCAGAATCCACTGGCTTCAAAAAGCCATTGGCCGAAAACGGCAAATTGGCATAAGCCATCAGTTAAAAAAAGAACCCGAGAGAAATAGGCTTCGAGGAACGGAATGGTGCTCTCCGGGTTAAATCGTTAGAGTGCTGAGTTAGTCGTTCGAACAGTGACATCAAAGAATGGAGGAAGGAAGGAGAGAAAGAGACAGCCTTTCTTCCGTAGAAGACTGAGCGTTCAGCCAAGAGGGTTACAAGTGATGCGCTAATCCAATAGTGATGATTGTCGAAGGCAGACAGTAGTCGTTAAGAAGAAGAAGTACAAAGGTATCAGCTTTAGTCTCCCCGATTTGACTATGATATGATCAAAAAATGGGAAATAGGCTGCAATCGCAACGGCGAACATAAACACACATAAATACGAAATTCGCCTGCCCCCCCCCCCCCCCCCGATAACCCCCACTAAGACCCCAAAGAAATACCTCTAAATGACCCATCCATCCTCCAACCACCTTTATCTATCTATGTCTCTTCATATCTTCTAGTTCCACCCAGAGCCCCTTCACTCGAAATTCATCCGAATGCTCGTTGGCAACAGAATGGTATTACTGTGGCTGGAGGAAATGGACAAGGCAATGCAATCAATCAACTCTCAGACCCATGCGGTTTGTGTGTTGATGATGATCAAACTGTCTATGTCGCTGAGTGGTCGAATCATCGCATCATCCAATGGAAGTCGGGTGAGACGAGCGGTCAAGAGGTTGCCGGTGGAAATGGAGAAGGAAGTGGAGATCATCAGTTGTCTAACCCATACGATGTGATTGTCGACAAAGACACTGATAGTCTCATCATCTGCGATCGTTCGAATAGAAGAGTGGTTCGATGGCTTCGTCGAAATGGGACAAGTGAACAAACAATTATCTCCAACATCGATTGTCGGGGTTCGACAATGGACCTGAATGGATCTCTCTATGTCATTGACAATGGAAACGATGAAGTGAGACGATATTGAAGAGGACAATCTCAAGGAACAGTGGTTGCAGGTGGCAATGGATGTGGAGATAGTCTCGATCAACTCTGTGGCCCATACTATGTATTCGTCGATCGAGATCATTCAGTGTATGTGTCTGATGAGCGAAATAATCGTGTGATGAAATGGACCGAAGGTGCAAAACAAGGCATTGTCGTGGCTGGTGGTCAAGGAGAAGGAAACGGTCTCAATCAATTGTCATCTCCTCAAGGAGTCGTTATCGATCAGTTGGGGACTGTCTACGCGGCAGATCAGGGGAATGATCGAATCATGCGTTGGCCCAATGGAGCCACACAGGGAAGTGTCATTGTTGGTGGAAACGGTGGAGGAGCGCAATCGAACCAACTGAATGTGCCCGTCGGTTTGTCATTCGATCGATACGGTAATCTGTATGTCGTCGATAACAATAATCACAGAGTCCAAAAATTCAACTTGGAATCCAACAATTAAAGAACAAGAAGAAGAAGGAATTTATAAAAAGAACAAGATACAGAGAGAGAGATAGAGAGAAATGATTCTTTTTCATCAAAGCATTTTTTTAATAATTTTTTAAACAAAAAGAAACAAGTAACGTTCATCGACGTCGAAAGTCGATTCACTGGGCCCTAGACTGATAGGGGTTACGACTGGAACTACTTCAACTGGAGAGAAAATTAGTTGTTTGTGTCAGAATCTGATCCTGAAGTTTCAAAGAAACGAGCGGATAAGTTCATAGGAGACACAAAAGGAGTCGAATAAGTAGAAACGAGGCAAGAACAAACGAAAAATGAAAATTTTTCTACGAAAATGAATGAGAAGCAAAGCGAAGACAAATCTAAACATGAAGAGCGGCAGCAGCCAAATTGGGGCTTTGGGATGGGGACAGGGATCTCAAGTTCTTTAGTGGATCAGAAACATGTTCGAAAAATCATGTCAGGGGGCTCGAAGGCTTTCACAGATCGTAAGCAGGATGGCAACAACCTTATACAAAATTTCAGACTCGTTGCATGCCTAGTTGGGAGGGGCTGGCTAGGTGTCACCTAACTACTAACTTGCCAGACTCAGAAATTTTACGTTGGCGGCCTCAAAATTCCATAGGAGGCACATCCTGCTTGGGCTCCATCACTGGGAGGGAGTTATTAGGGGTTTCTCTTCCATGAATTCAAACAACGTAGGCATTATAAAAATGGCCATTTGTGCCATTATCATGGTCGTTTTTGCCATAAAATTGGTCATTTGGGCTATAGTAGTGCTTCTTTCATTGGTTGTTACAGGCGGACAGACAGAAACAGGTTATTTCCCATTTCCAGACCCTATCCTTTCAGTCTAGAGACTTTTAAATTTAACTTTAAAAAGTATTATTAGCAAAACTATTTTTTTAAGCGAAAATATCTAACGAAAATGAATTTAATTCGATATAAAGTGGATTTAAAATTTGAAAGAATTGACTTTCATGTCTAAACTCTAGAGAATTTGTATTTCAAATTTTACATTTTTTCAAAATTTTTCCTGGATTTAATAAACTTTCGTACAGTGAAATCCATGATCTGTAAGACCTAGCATATTCATAATTGAAAGAAATTTGTTTCTGTAATTCTGATGTCTTCCATGAGCAAGCCATAATTAGCTGCGTTGATAAAATACGAACGAAGTTCATATTATAGTCATACTTCCAAGCGTATATAATCAGCCACTATAAGGCAGTTCACATGAATTGACAATAATAATTATCACAAATTATTTGTTACTCGAAAATGCTTTTCTCTCACAGTAATGCTACGCCGTCATACACATTATTTTTACTTCAGTTATCACTAAGTTTTTCAAATTTTTAAATATTTAATACAGTCATGTATTCAATGACACGAAACGCGTTTCATCTGAATGAAAAGATAGTGAAATAAGTTTTCTAACAAGAAATATACTTTAGTTACACTCTAATGTTCAATGTCAGTCTAACTTGGAATTAGTTTTAGAAAACGACGGAATCTGCCTAAGTATTAGGAGAATTCGATTCCGCTTTGCCTAAGGAAGATTTTCACCGCCGTCTTTATGACCAAAAACAATGCGATCAGCAGTGCACCGACAGTTGAGCCCCGTCAGTAGAGCCCCGACAATTGAGCCCGCGACAGTTGAGCTCCAGACAATTGAGCTTCCAACAATTGAGCCTTCATTGATGTATAAGGCAATATACAGAATCAACATCTACCCAAGTATGTAGATGAAGTTTGAAAATGCAGTAAATCTGCCACTTATCATGTTGTGAATGATTCCTTGATACTCGCGTCTATGAATATGACGACTATCTCTACAGAAATGAACGAGTATTCGCAAATATCTAATATGATTTCTAGCTTAGAATTTTGCGCCTGTTTCGAGGACAACCTTTTGGAGCGAACATTTCGAAACAATCAACGCTGTCCTCCTCGCTTCTCAAATTCGATGTGAAACTTTTTTTCGAGAGTGAAGCATCAATCACCTCGAACAAACAACCCATCAGAAGGCTGGTACAGAGCTATTCAAGTAGTGTGATCCCTGATCTATTTTCACGATAAGGTTGCAAATAAATTTTGTTTAGCACACAGCACGAGAAAACCTATCAATCTGTGAATCTATCAAAGACTTGAGAATTGGACAGCACGCGAATTCGATTTTGGCTTAATAGTTGTAAGCTGGGGTTTCTAGATTAAAAAAGTGAGCGAGATGCGAGTTGTTGGATGAATAATTACAACTACTAGTTTCTTCTTTTCATCTGATACCAAGAGAATTGTATTTTAAAAGAGCGCGAACTCTGTTCAATTTTTGATATGAATGTTAACTCGACTAAATAAAGTTATTTTCTTGTGCTTTTTCAATCGTTCTTTAAATCAGGCTCAACTGTCGGGAGCTCAGTTTTCGGGAGCTCAACTGTCGTGTCACTCGATCAGCAAATGTTTCGTAAAACCAGTTCCTACAGTTTCGACAATCATGAAAATATCTGAGTATTCTTAATCCACATGTTTTATGAAGATAAATTTGGTGGGAGATGCTGCGACAAAACAGATTCGTTTTTCATTATTCGAAGCGTCAACGATGCAAAATAAATTTTAAAAAGAAGTGTTTCGCATCATCTTGAAAAGTCAAGGCAACAAAACGCGTTCTATCTAAGTAAAGATGCTGCGAAACGCATTTCCTCTCGGAAATACGGTGAGAAACGCATGTCCGAACATTGGGAACGCTTTATGCAGTGCGTTTTCTTGAATATTTTACGCCATGAGCGGGAGCCACAACCAAAACTGGTCTACGTGCACACAGCACAATCTTTAGTACTAGTGTAATGCAACATGCTAAATACTAATGCACCTCTTTCTCAGGTGCTGATTCAAGAAACTCAGGCGATGGTGGTAGCATCCGAGGTCACACTGATAGCATTTCGGGTGGTGACGCTAGCATTCCATGTCAAACTCTAGACATCCCAGTTTAGGCTGCTACCATTTCAGGTGATCATGATAGCATCCCAGGTAGTGCTGGTAGCATTCCGGTTATACTGGTAGCGTTCCGGGTGATATTGGTAGCATTCCTGGTAAGGTTGAGACAAGGCAATCTTGAACAGGCATAAAGGTTCATCTTCATTAATTTAGACGCACCAGATTTCAACGTTCTAGACTAGGACGTATTGATTTAGAGGTACT
This sequence comes from Rotaria macrura, assembly GCA_900239685.1. NCBI lineage: Eukaryota > Metazoa > Rotifera > Eurotatoria > Philodinida > Philodinidae > Rotaria > Rotaria macrura. Next base: position 11,176 of record OENT01000578.1, read on the forward strand.
AGATCAGGAAGTACTGAGGAAATAAGGTCGGCAACGAAAGTGTCAGTTTATTCAAGATTTAGAAGTGCTTTAGACTTCCTTTAGAAATGATCTTCTGTTTTTCTATCAACGTTTCCCATAGAAATCATAAAGCGGGTTATATGTTAGAGGGGATCGTTAAGGATTCACGGCTCGTCAGGAACCCCCTGGATTTCTTTACTTTTTCATCTGGCGCTTAGGTGGACATGGCCTCTAACGCATTCCCGACGATTTTCTCGGCGGAACACTGGTGTCATGTTCCATTTGAATTTCTGCAGAAACTCAATTAAATACCGACAGGGGAGATATAGGAGGTGTAAGAGGTACAGGAGATATATGGGACATGGGGGCAGAGGTATTGTAGATTGTGGGACATGCGATACTATAGGTAGTGGTGGAGGATGTGGTACTGTAGGTGGTGGTGGATGGTGTAGTAGTTACAGGAGATCGAGGAGATAGTGGAGATATTGGAGATATAGGGTGTGTGTTTGGGTGTGCGTGAGTGTGGGGAGAGATAAAATAACCCACACTCACACACACATCCTTCAGCCACTCGTTCTCTTCATATATTCTATCAGTTATTAATTGTAGAATTCTCATTTGAAATCGATGGCTCATTCTGAATATAAGTTTATTAATCTTAACAAATAAAAATAAATATATTTCTATAGTATACAACGCAACATTTCAATATATGTAGGTAGAAACTCTAATTTGTTATATGGAATTCAAACTTCCACAAATTTATCGTACAAATACTGTAAATGAATAGCAAATACAAAAACAATAATTATATAAATAGACATGAGTCTTCTCAGTGTCAACATGTGCAATCTCATACTAACTATACCTTAATTCTTCTCATTCAAATTGTAAAGGTCTAATCAAAAACCGATTTAACGTTAAAAAAGCCTTAGTTTTAGGAGCATAATCAAGCTTCAAATATTCTGTCGAGCAGTGTGTTGAAATACACAAAAAAGAGATTCGGCTATGATACATGAGAGAAGACAAAGAATAAACTTGAAACTAATCGAGTTTAAATATGTCCCATTTCATTCATCTTTACATATGAATAGGAACGGCTTCTCGGTCAGAATTACATCCTACAATACTGCTGTCGTACAGGTAGAGGAGCACAACTCCGCGGTTAACTCGTTTGCTGTTTACAGTCTTTTCACAAAATATGTGTTCAATTTTCTTTCGCTATTGGGTTGTAGAAGATAAACAAAAATGAATCAGCTAGAATAAGAATTATATGTTCTTCCTAAGTATAAATTCAGAACTTTTTGTCTGATCGAAAGTTTATTCAGTAAGAGTATATCGTTGATGGGGATCAACAACGCCTGGTTTGAAAAGTCTGAGTAACTAAATTTACTTATGTTTAGAACATTTAGCTGTAACTGAAGAGAATCGAAACTAGTTAGGTAGAACTAGAATTCAATACTCTCAAAATAAATTCTCAGGATTTGATCGTGAGACCACTTATAATATGTGAATTCTCAGGCAGGCATTTTGGAATAGTTTTTTTCTTTTCTGATTTGTTTTGTAGAGAATTTCATAATCTACAAAGTCATAGCCTCGAATAAGACAGAACTCAAAACAATAAAAAATCGAAAACCAGTTTTTCAAATGCCATGCTTTAGATGAGATGAGATTTTTACATTAACCGATTTTTCAGAATTCGATATTTAAAATAGAATAGACTCCGAGTCTCTTCAGTGGCATGTGAGAAGGAAACGGATAGTATATTTGGTAGAGCGCGCTTCATTCTAAAAGCTATTGACTATCTTATGATTAGAGTAGAAGCATTTTTAATCAATATACAAAAATACACTTTATAAAAAATTCTATAGAAATGTCGTTGTCATTCTCTATCAAGGATTTACTCTTATTCAGTTAACATAAGATCAGAAAATACACTCTGAGGATATATCTAGAAAGAAAAGAAAATTCTCATTCTACTCAAGTCCACATTCTTGTCACTATTCTTTCCAGATTATTTTTTTTTGCTGAGAAATCGGTCAAAATTCTCTTTAGTTCTCAAGTTTAGTCAAGACTCTTTCTATTGATGGAAGAGACATAGAAAGAGTCTTACTAGAATTGAAAGAGGAATATCTTTCAGTTGTTTTTTGCGATCTATATAAATTATTAACACTCATTGTATTGTGCATTTGTTCAAACAAAGCTACACAGTTAATAGGATGAAATGCATAAGAACTACTGAAATTATTGTGACTCCTATATGTTGCAAATTAAAGATAAGTGCATATTAATGTGCTATGATGAAATAAGAGGTGGCACATTATCTTTACTTTACCAAGTCAAGTCAAGTCAACTAACTTAACTTTATCAGTAACGTAAAGCTGACATTTTTCAGGTTTTTTATGAACACAAGGAAAATGATGGTTTTTGACTTAACTTTACTTAACCGGTTAAAGTAAAGTATTTAACTTTACTTCTTTTAAGTAAAATAAAGATAAAGTGCCACCCCTAGATGAAATTTATTAGTTTATTTAGCTTTTTCTATGGCTCTAGATGTTGAAAATGACGACGAAGAATCATAGTAGTAATTATTGTAACGACTCAAGTTAATACTTCTTGTTATGTGGCTATACCCTTGAAATATTGTTTTGTACTTGCTATGCTCTCATGTTCTTATTATGCATTCATTTGTCCTTACCTGTAATAACATATTCCTTCTCGCTCGATCAGGGTATCAAGGCACTAACCAAATACATTGGAGGTACGATTTTTAATATAGAAATAAACATTAACCAGGTCCAACAATCCCAGATTCTGATCCTGTCAGATCCTACCGTTGACCCTTAAATAATCCAATACTTTCCGATAGGAATCCGACAACTTCCGACAGTATCTTGCCGGAAATCGTTGAATTCTTTGGTATTGGATTCCGATAGGAAGTTGGCGGGGGGGGGTGTCGGATCCGCCGATTTCCGAGAGTCAGGTCCAACAATCGGAACACTTAGGAAACAGTAAGATCCAGCGGATTTTTCTAATTTAAGTTATCAATCCCAGTATTGTTCTCAGGATCGATCTTTAGATAGAGAGATTTTAATTTCTCAAATAATAAAGCACAAATTAATATGATCCTAGAAATGTAACTTTTTTTCTTCATTTTAGCTCATTTGCTTTTATTCATATAGAACATCTGTTCATTTTCACGAAAATAACTTATAACATAAGAAACAAGAAAAGGGACAGACAAGATAAAGATACACATCATTGAAAAAGAACTTTTCACATAAACAACTAGCCACTTCGAATACAAACAAAAAGAACATTATTTACATTTATATTCAATGAGTCATGATTACAAGGATAAATTATGATCTGGAGATGATGATCGAGACGAGGCAGATTTTGTTGATTGTCTCTTGCTTTCTCTTCTCCGTTCATCGGACAAAAAATCAGCTAATTTAGGTCTAACCAATGTATTGTAATACTCGTCATAGTGATGTTCAGCAATGTGGTATTTATCCCGCATAGCTTCTAAAATATCAGACTTGATAAAATAAAAATCTATAAAATGTTCCATCAGTAACATATTTCAATAGCAGGACAAAATCTTACTTAATCTGATCTCATAAAAGATTTTTTAGTAGTAACCTATGGCGCGAAAGTCTTGGTACAAATTTTTTTTTCTCACGAAGAACTTAACTTTTAAGCTAATCATATTAAAAGAAGATACGTATACACATGTGCTAAAAATTAAAATGAGCAAGCTGCGAATGGTCCTTTGTCTGCGATTTTTCGTAATTGCTTTCTAATTGACGGAAACATTACTTGTACAGACTTCATGTCAATTCTTTTCAACTGTTGTTGTATCCTTTGTTTCAATTGGTCGATCATTTTGGCTTCCCAACTGCCGCCATAAACCTTTTCTTCTAAAATTTGCCAAATTGTTTCAATAGGACGTGCCTGAGGACAATGCTCGGGATTTTTTTCTTTAGGTACCAAATTGATATTTTTCTCTTCGAAAAAATCGATTACGCTTGCAGCATAATGACTTGATGCTAAATCAGGCCAGAATAACACTTTTTCGATATTATGATAGCTGTTCACAAACGGCATCAAACGTGCTTCAACACATTTTTTCAAATATGTTCTTTCATTAATCGCTTGCGTTTGTTTTGGAAAACACGGTTTTGAAATACCTTTTTCAGATATAGTGATCCAAACCAAAACTTTAGCAGGATACTTTTGAGTGCGTTTGAATTTCACATCTGAAGGTGTGATACTTGGATCTTATGTATAGAATCCGCGATTAGTTGACATGGATTCATTGGTTAAGGTGAAATATTTTTCATCATCCGTAATGATTTCAAAATCATTGTTCAATAATGTACGATATAAACGTCGAGCACGTGTTGGCACTTCTTCGATTTGTTTTTATGTGTATCGCGGAGCACGTTTCTTTTTTCGATATTGTATGTCCATATCAATCACTTCACGTTGAATAGTCCTTCGATGAACATTGAATTTTTGCGCTATCCTTGTTAATGAAATACCGGTCTGATGGTTCACCAATCTTTTGAGACGTGTTCGTTGACCAGTAGATATTTTTCGTGGACGACCACTTCTGGGTTTGTCACCATAATAGTATCACATATATCATACTTCCAGATGATACGGTAGATGGTTTGACGTGGAATATTTTCGGCCAAAAAATGATTAACAGTAATATTCTTCTTTTTCTTAGCTATCGTTCTGTAGTGTTGTACGACGCGCTTCGCAAGTTGCTCTCTATCAGAACGAGGCATTGTTTTATAGAAATAAGTGTATGCAATGAATTATAATCGGTTAGAAGCTCTTCATACGACCTCTTTAAAGAATCACTAATGAGAAAAGAAAATGGCTTACGTATAAGTAAAAAAATGACTAATACTGTTGTACCAAGACTTTCGTGCCATATGTTACTATAGCAGCTTAAGATTTCCATATCTCGAGACTTTTCAAAAATAAAAAATAAGTGAACTTTCAAAATTAGTTTCTCGAATACTCTTATTCATATAATTTTTCAAATTTTAATTTTCCAGTGATAGCATTCTAAATTCCAGAATGAAACCAATGTGCTGCATTTCGATGTAACAAACTACGAAAAATTGTTAAGGTTTCTCTCAAGATTAGTTTTAGTATTTTAAGAAACGAAATGAATCATAAATACCATGGGACTTTTCAAATCTGAAAACGTCCAATGGTTTTCGCGTTTTTTGAGCACCACAAAGAGGCAAAATTGAAGTAACTAATTTTTCAGACGAAAAAAGACAACGAAGTATTTGTCGAGCATAATCACCAACGGTCTTTCCTCGGATACCAAGCAAACCAATATTGTCATGCATCTAAACAGTATTAAAAATATATAAAAAAAGCAAATAGAGATGGAAAGAGACGACATTATCGTGTGCTTGATAATTGCCTGGGTTGACGAAAAGCTGAAAGATCAATCTGAGCAAAAATACATATTCAGTAATTGATCGAAAGTATATGATTAAATTACACTACCAATATTATGTTTGCGATCGATTTTCTTTGATAATTCATCAAATTGTTTCTCGTTTTCTCGTAGAACTCAATTGAATAAAGTATCTATATGTTGAATGATAAAAAACGCTACAAGGAAAACACTTAGCATTAATTTTTCCATAAAAAGTTCAGATCTCCAAACTTGATGAAGTTGTTAGACGCTCCGTATTATTTTCTTCATCATTCAGAATATCATTCGACAAAACTGAAACAAAGGATAATATTCTTTTCATGAAAATTAATACAAGTAGACTTAATGATCGTCAAATTAATAAGAATCGTGAAAAGTTAGGGATGTGTTTGATAACGGACCACTTCATATTCTCTCTTTAGAAGTTAGCCTTGAAAAAATAGTTTGAACTTTCCTTTTCAAAATCATTTCGTTTTGGCAGTACGTTTTCGTTGTGGTGCAAATGTTTTCGTGGAAGTTTTGGAACCTAAAATTATAGATAAACTAACTTTAACAGTTAGATATTATCAAAAATTACTAAGAAGAGTTTCATTTTTTAATCAACTATGATAGCTTCTTCGCATTAACTCTCACATGAAGAAAGTGAATAAAGTTTCTCACATACAAAACTTTTTATAATTAATTTATTTTATTTTTCACTACGTTTTCTATCTCCCAAGTGAGTAAAAGACGGGCTAAATGACTGGTCTTTTTTCTAGACATGTCGAGCCGTCCTGTCTAGTCTTTGTCTCAAAATTGACTAGTTTGTTACTAGTCCGAATTTCTGACCGTCATACGTACGCGTCCTGATACTTTGATTGACGATCGTCATAAAACATGATAAGACTAGTCCTGTAATCAAAGGAGACCCGTCTGGGACTGGTTTTGAGTCTGTTTATATACAAAATTACTATCTAATATGCAGACTAGTCATGGACGCGGACGTTTTGAGACAAAGACTGGTTGGGACGGATGACAGGGACGCCCATCCGAAAATGATATAAAATTGAAAAAGTAAGGATATCAGAGACGATACATAGGACTGGCTCTAGTATCAAGTAGTGGACGAGTCCGGACTAGTTTAAATAGAAATATATAAGGATGAAGATTAGATTCGAACATGAATACTAGTATATCACTTACCCACCGTTTGGACCATTGAGCCAGATGATCAAGAGATCAACTTCTACATGTTCATAATCATTCTAAGAGGCTACTTGTTACATAGTGGATATGATAGATCACTATGTATGACGAATACAAATGTATGTGTCTCTTCTAGTCTAATTGGAATAGGACAACTGCCCGGATAGCAGGAGATGTGTGGTTCGAATCCCGCGAGGAGAACATCATTTTTCGTTCTGTCACTATAACATCTAGTCCTCTTTTACCGTCTATGTAACTCTCCTTAATACAGTTTTTCTCAAAGTTTTATAAGTTCTCATAAAAATAAAAAGTTTTATTTTACGGACTACGAGATTATTTAGGCAACATTAAACAAAATAAATTTAAAAAGTTTTATATTTATTGAGAAAGTGTCTTTTAATTAGTATCAACTAGCAGCAATTAGTTGCATTAAAAAAGTACGGTATAAATGCGAAAATAAAAAAACTATTTATATTTAAAAGAAATTTGATTTTATCATATTACGGTTTAGGTTAACTTTAAATTCAAATCACTGTCTTCAGCTAACAATTTATTCAACTTTTCTCAATTTAAATTTATTCTTAAATTCAAGATAGAAATTATATTTTAAAATCAAACAGAATTAAATTATGATATAAAAAGATTTAAATCATTGTCAAGTTTTTATTATTAAATTTAGTACATCTAAAATTTTAAAATATATAAATTAGCACTCCTCGCTGCAAGTCAAATATTGTCCTTTGTATTTACTGCATTTTTTAAATGTTTCAATATACTCTTACATTTTCAACAAATAGAAATTTAAAACATAATGAGATGCATCAAGACGGAGATTCAAAAATCATACTCTCTGTCTTTGATCTCACTGTTGATTATGGTAGACTCTCTGTTTATCTTTCTAGCTATAAAAAAAACTTAATAATACCGGTAATAACCGATATCATTTTAATATAAAATAAATGCATGTCATTAATATCTACAATCTTAATATAACACATCATGCTTAATTATCAATCTACGAGAGTTTTAATTAGTACACGATAGGCAATGAAATGATTGTTATTCTACCATCTAGTCCATGTTCTAAATGCATCTAATGATCAGCCGATTGTTTTTAAGAAATGATACAGATATTGAAAAATTTTTCTACTTATATTCTGATTCTTTTACTTTCCACTATTGATCAGTTTAAACAAAAAGGTAGCGCAATTTAGTGCAAGCGAAGTGGATTGCTTAGAGTTTTTCAGACTAGTCTAGACTAGGATGGGTGATGCACGCTTTAAAATAGGACTTGCCATGACGCGTGCAAACGACGCTTCGGACTAGTCCTTACTACTATTAAGGACGTTTCAGACTAATCGAAGTCGTTTGACATTAATGGATTTCCAGTTGTCTATTGGACGAAGCAGAGTCAATCGGTTGATTAGACGATATAAACTGACGTCCGTCTATCTCAGTGTCCTAGTCTGCCGTCAAGATGGCCGTCGTTTTTTGAAAACTGTCGGTTGAGATGTTCAAATCCACCTTTCATCGGCTGTTTTTAATCGCTTGATTAGTCTGGACGGTGTCAAATGACAAAATGGACTAGATATGACTGGGTTCGAAGACATTCTGGTCTAGTCAAGACGTGTTCGAAGGACACTTGTCCAAACGGTGACTAGTCCTGACCTATGTACAAGACATTTCAGACTCGACCTGACGAGTTTCGCGGACATTTTGGACTAGACATGTCGGCAGTCTTCCTTTATCTTTTGCTTACTCATAAAACATTAATAAGAAAAAATAGATAACTATACATCATTTACTGTTACGTCGAAACACTAAAGACAAAGTTAAAATGCGTCAACTTCTTTGAACTGATTTTATTTTTAAACACCCAGGTACAAAAATCAGACATTAATCTTGTAAGATCAGATGAAATCGTACAAAAAATTGTGTTCTCAGAAATCTTACATCAATTCGTACTGTAAAATTATTTTAAGCTCTTACTACTGCATAATATGATTATAGTCTTATAATCATATCTTACATAACAGCAGGATCCTTGATGTCAGACTTTTGAGACCACGATTTACTGTGAGATTTTTTACCTGATCTTACAAGATCATACGCAGAATTTTTTCAGTTCTTAGCATTTGATTGTTTGATCTGGGCATACAAAAGATATTTATTTAGGGTGGATGTGGGTGTGGGTAACGGCGGACGGGTACATATAGTTATCGCCAAACGGACACCCACACCCTATACATATTAAGTGCGGTAGGTTTTGTATGCTGAGATAAGTTACAATTTAAATGCATAATCGGTGCTACAGGAACATTAGAAACTTTGAGCGATCCTCAAAAACAAATTATAAAAGCTGTATACATAATTGAGGAAAATACATATCAGCCTTCAGTATTCGGTAAACGTTATCTTGGATTTCGAGAAAAAGACGATGTTAAAATTGAAAATAGTTATGACTATTTGAATGTCATTAGACGTGAAATTGATGATCGATCAGTAGGAGGAGAACCACCAGAAAAACGTGTTGTATTAGTGTTTTTTAAAATCAAAATAAATTAAAAGAATTCTATGACTCAAAGGCCTTAGAAACAGTCAAGTCATCAGTTGCATAGTTAACAAAAGAAAAGGAAACTACTACTAAACGTGCCTCTACATCTGGCAAAACAACTTTATTTACCAGAACTTTCGGCAGAGGAACGGATTTTATATTCTTTTATAAGAGTGCTGCCACAAATGGTGGTACCCATGCCATTCAGACATTCCTCTCGGAAGAGTATTCAGAAGAAAAACAGGTTAAAGGACCGTGGGCAACGTTACAAAGACCCCAACTCCTCACACCCAAACATACCCATACCCACGTTCAACAACACCGACAACAACACTGAGACAAAATACAGCCTTACATGTACTGCAACCGCGTCACATCCAGACTCTGGCACCATAATGAAAGCTATGGACACCCGTACTCATCGATACTCTAACGCAACCATTGCACACCAACACAAACACTAAGACAATAACACAGTTACAATAAACCCACCCATGCACTCGAACCTATTCTCACCCACACCCACAATTGTATCTCGTCATTACTTGGAATTGTTTAGAGAAAAATGAATATGAAATTCTTAATCAGTGTCGTCATCTCTACGTTATGCCGTGTGTTTGAGTCAAAACGAAACCAAGCAGATTTCAGATGCGCCATAGGGTGTTTAAGGGCAAAAAATTCTAATATTGATTTAAGGTGAATAAGTGTGCGTATGTTGTAGCTGGTAGTTGACTTATTATTGCAATGTAATTTTGTTTTGGAGAACATTTAATGGAACAAAATGTCCTTATCGACATATGCCGTTTATAAACTCGAGATCTTATAAAAATAAAAATAAACAAGGCATTAAGACAACAATCAATCTATTCAGTTTCTTATGCGGCAAAATAATATGTAACAGGAGTGTTTTTTTCTATAATCCAACGGCAAAGTTGTTTGAAACAACTTGTTTCACGTGGTAATTAGATAATATCGAATATTTAAATCAATAGCTGTTTTTCTCTTTTCTTCTCCTATACTATTATTGAATGAAACGAATTTAAATACTGGAAATAAGTTTTTTTTTATCACAATTCCCTTTGGTTCATTAAATCTTCTTGCTAATTCAAATAATAATTTGAAAGAAACTAAGTTTTCTAAACATTCTATAGCATATTTTCATAAGCAGCATCCTACATATTCGACTTTTTAAACTTTAATCAGGACTAAACATACAATTCGATACGTCAAAGAAGGGAAGAAATCAAAGGAATATAGTCAGATGACGTCGCCGAGAAAGAATTGTTTTTTTTAAGTTCATGTAGTTGCTAACGTCATATTTGTTATACGGAGTGTTTCTCACTTAGAACAGAAAATAAAATAAAAGAGAAAGAAGAAAAAGAATGACAACTCTACTTGAGAGAACAAGCTTACCTTTGTCATAGCTTAAAAAAGGATAACGTATAAATACCAGATACAAAAACATTCTTCTTTATTATTCTTAAGATTAAAAACAAATGAGTAAGTTTGCATTTTATTTTATTGAATGTGTTTTTATAAGATAATCCATAAAAGCTAATCAAAANCCCCCCCCCCCCCCCCCCGCCCCACTCCCAACACATCTTTTTACTTGTTTCATCACTATGAAGAAGTACAAAAATCGATCGAATGATTGATACTAAAAGGTTTATGAGTGTCAATAATGGATAAAAATCATTATTTAATACTGGATGACCTTCATAAAACGAGAGAAATAACATCAAGGCATTAAGTACAAAGTTATGAAAGGAGTTTTGCTTGTAAAATAAACGAAACTTTTATATTCGATAAAACTTCAAATAACTCATATTGAAATTTCTCGAATAGACTTCATAGTAAAACAAGTTGAAAAGAAGGTAGGTGTTGATTTAAATGGCGATGGGGTTATTGGTTCAGGTATGAATTTTCTGAAAAACAAATAAAGTGTGCTAATATTTCATTTTAAAAAAGGTACTGGTTATTCACAAGCACAAGGAGGTGCAGGTGGGGGTATGATGAATCAACTGGAAAAAGTTACTCATATGGATCTCAATGGTGATGGTCGTGTTGGTGGTGTTGGTTTTGGTGTGGGTAATGCTCCACAATATAATCAACATGAAACCCACGGTCATCCTCCTAACTATAATCAACGGGGTGGCGCTCCTTGTCCTCAGAATAATCCTCAATATGGTGGTCTTGGATATGGACCGAATTCTCATCAATTTGGTGGTAGTGGTGGAAACTCAGGTTATGGTGCCCCACATAATCAACATGGTCATCATCATTAAAACAACACAAGGGATAGTATAAGAAAAATATGCCTATTTTATACAAAATTTATTCGAGTTATGTAAATATTCATTAACATTGTAAAATAAATCGTACAGACTTTTGTTTTATCTCATAAATTTGCAAATGAAAACATCGAAATCCCATTACGAATTGGGAATAATGAGTGGCCTACTTTAATTTTGTGTCTTTGAGACATTTAACAACGATTTTAAAACCCAGCGCCATGCTCATTTGATAGAGAATTTAATTCTCTATCAATAACGATAGATTTTGTCTTTCTATAAAGTCTCCACGTTGACGCAAAGTTTCATATAAATTAAAATCTATTAATTGTACTATGACTACGAGGAAAGCGATAAAAATGAGAATATTCATGATGCGGACTTTCGAAAACAGGATGCACTGAAATTTCAAATGCGCTTAAAGATTCTAAATAAAATTCTACATCTTTTGATGTAGTTTTGAAAATTTCAGAGCAAATATTTGAGAGAAAATGTTTTGGGCAGTAGTTGCGAGAGTTCTTCCCTCGTAGATGGACACCTACATCCATTCAATCACACTCTAAAATGTTATTATTAAATATAAGTAGAAAGGCTAGAGTGACTGCAGAAAAAGTAGTAGATTTTTTGCATACACAGCAAAAAACGTTTGATGAAATTATCCCAAAAATACCTCAGTGTCCAAAGTGGATCGGTTTACATATTATTATAGATTAAAATTACATCTGACTAAGAATGTCTGCAACTTATAAGAAAATCTATGTCTGAATAATGACCGAGATCTTAAATTTAAAAAATACAGGCTTTAGTATAGTGTGAATGGCTGTAAAGAATACGTGCTAGACATGTACTTATGTAACCAAGATTCTTTATATTAATTATAATTGGAGGCGAATAGTACTAAAATAACAGGAGATGTCGCGAGATGGGTTCATCGAACGAATGATGAATTACTACTGAGACCATTGCGCTTTCTTTTAACGTGCACGAGCTTATCAACTTGATCAATTTCGTTCATCTACTATTGATGAGTCACTTTTTTTACTCAATATTTTAACCAATCATTCATGGGTTGTGGACTGTTTCAGCTCCTCGTTGAAGATATACGTTGACATGTTGAAAATATGTTTTCGTTAAACCAACGTTATTGATTGTGACAATCCGATACCAAGTACCAGCTTGTTTTATCCTCCAATTTTGATTCTTCAAGCTGTCATAATGATTTTAAATATTTACAAAAAACTTTAAAACTATTATATATATATATATATATCGAGAAAACAATGCATATTGTGTTAAAGCTACAAAGTCACATAACCGATGTTGCTCACACTGGTTCTATAATCTTCCACTTTTTTAAAACTAACAGGAAAAACTTTCTAACTAAAAATTCACAGTCTCCACAGTTATTGATAGTGGCCCTCGTTATAGAGTTCAAAGAGACGTTTGAGATATGTATGACTGGAGAGACTAGCCAGGTTTCATTATATTTTTAGGTGTTGGTGTGAAAGAAGATTGACCGTTCGACGGCAAACGGGCATTCAATTGTATTTTATCAGTACGTCATCTGGTGGATCCACTCAGTAAATTGATATTATATCTTATGTCGAATAATTCGAAAGAGGAGGGGAAAAAGCCAAAATAAGACAGCTGAACTATTCTAATACAATAATCAATCAGATTTAGTATTACTGATTTTACAGCAGCTTATAGCATAGTAAATGATATATAGGTAAAAATGAGAGAACTATTGATTATAAAAGAAACAAAAACGTTTCTTTATTTTTTTACTTTTTTATTGTATATAGCGACGTTTCGAAGAATATATCTTCATTATCAAGATTTAGTTTGGGTGGGGATCTGGGGCGTCCTGTGGTTCTAGATGTGCTTGTGCGTGTTCATGTTGGTATGGTTATTTGTGTACACTTCGGTGTCGGTCGGATGTGTGTTAGTGTAGAGGAGGTTTTCTATCCAACTCAACAAAGAGACAGACACAAGCGCCCAAAACGAACAGCCGACAGTTACGGACGCTCACACCTGCACACTCACCCACTTCTTGACGGACGGCAGGCAGACTAACAACCACACCGTGGGTAACGTTACAAGGACACTAATCCCTCGCACCCAATCACATCCATACATCCGTTCACCCACACCCACACCCACACCCACACACCCACACATGCACTGCGACCGCGTCGCACCCAAACTCTCTGGCATCGTGATGAAAGTCACCGACACCCGTGCCCATCAATACTCTAACGTAACCATTGCACATCACCACCGATACTAACACCAAGATTATTTCACAATAAATCCATCCACCCATCAACCCACCCACGCACCCGAACCCACTCGAAACGATAACCACGCCCACACGTATAGTAATCTCAAACACCAATAACAACACCCACACCCCTACACACACCAAGACACACATCCATACCCACACCGACACACATGCCCATAGCTACACACCCACCCATACACACGACTACACCAATACTACACGCACAGAATTCTCAAACACCCATACACACGACTACACCAATACTACACGCACAGAATTCTCAAACACCCATAACAACTCCCACACCCACATGCACATGCCCAATTATCATAGAACTTAAGCTACGAATGGATTCATATTTATATACCGATATCGATCTAAACGCATTATACAATGGTGGAAATAATATAATTGAAAAAGGTTCTTTTAGAAAGCGAAGGGCGATAGAAGTGCTACAGGTAAGTGATATATTAGCAAAGTTCAATGAGATTTTATTGAGGTATAGATTTGGGTAAATAGAGTACTCACATATACAGCTACATGCACACCCACACATAAAGAAAAGGAGTTTACATCATAAGGCCTCTTCTTCAGAAATGGTAAAACTGAAGTGTAGTAGTTGACATACGATTGTGCACCCGCCTGTTTGATGACCTTTTTAGAAGCCTGAGGTTTCGGGTGGCATTGTTGACCAATCCAAACTGTCATTTGCCATATGGTGAAACGATGGAATGGGATGTGCTATAACAGTCCACAATCCATTTGTCGAGCTTTTCTCGCATAACTGAACGCCCAAGTGCGGCACGCGCTGTGCAGTTTCCAACATATTAACAGATGACGGGTGCTCGAGAGAAAGAAGTTGACGTGTGCATGCATCGAATGTACTGCCGTGACCAACAACGAATATGTTAGCGTCTGCAAATAAAAAAGAGGTTTTGTTGCGGAAAGCGCAAGTTTATTCGAACACTGTAAATTTGCCAGTTTGTCTGAAACGGCTTGTAGTCAGTTAAAGCCTTCAAACCCCTAAACGATGAAATCTTCAAAATTTAAAAACGTATATATCAAATATTTTGCAATGTTATGTTTCAAAAACTAATTTGTGATTAGGAGAATGAAGAAAAGCTATTATCTTCACTTTCGTCTTCCTTTCGTCCTCCAACAGTGATATCTATTTTTTCCTTTGCTTCAGAGGAACAATAAAAGAGTCTGACATGCAAGCAACATTTTCTTCTCCTGAACTCTTATCTAAGAGAAGGAGAACATACGCGACATTTTTCAAGATAGAAAGCACCTCATAGGTTTATGTGCGTTTTTAAGCGTGTGTACAGGATTCGTGTGTATGCGACGGTAGGAAAATGCTTCCCCCTTTTGAGGCGTTTTCTCGACTGACATTTACAAAATTACCGAAAGATCTTCAGATGGAGGTTTCTGCTATCTTTCAAAGTACACTTAAGCAAAATATTTGTTGATGCAACTTAATAAAAATTGTGGGAATAAATTGTGTGATTCTTTTGTAAAGCAACTATCCAATTGTGTCAAAATCTATCTCTATGTATCGTTTTTTAATTTTTTAACATTACCCGTTGATCGATATTTGTAAGTGATTTGTTGTGTGACGTAGTTCAATCGCTCATAGTAATCCGTATGATTTTCGTCGGGTGATAATTTTTTAAGTGGGATGATAGGCTGATAGCTGACATCCAGATTGAATGGTGATCCAGTTTGATGAAGCAACTGTCCTTCGGTAGTTGTGAAGAAAGAAGGAAGACTCCCATTTTCGATCGTGCATTCGAACAAACCAGGCTCGACTCGAATCTTTTTTTTGTACTTAAGACCCATACCTGTAGTAGATGAATTATAGTATTGCTCATTTCTACAGAAGAAGAAGCTGAAAATGATTTGCGACTTGTATCGTCTAATCTAACATGTTCGATAATCTTCTTTATCCATTCGATTTATCTGCTCTCGTCGGTAAGAGAGAATAATTGATAACATAGAACACAAATGACTGACCTTCAAGAATGTAATGCGCGGTTTGTATACAATAAAGAGTCGGCGATGAATAGCAGCAGTCAGGATAGAAGCCAGCTTCTGCAAGGGCTTCTCCGGTCCATCGGCATTGCCAGATGCCAAGTTTAGTAAGAGGAGAATCCCCATGCAAACTTTGACAAGTACTTTGAGAAAGAGGCAGCGAACTGGGCATGTTGAGATTGAATCGCCAATATGTACCTGATCGAAGAAAAAATTGAAAAATCGAACACTGACTGTAGAGTATAGATAGGCATGTGAGCCTCGCCGTCGGCAAAAATGTGAACGCCAGTTGTGTCGCTGCCATCGAACGCGAAAGTGCTAACTGAAAAATATGCTAAATTTTGTGCATCGTTTTGCAGCCCCCCCCCCTCCTCCTCACTTCCTCACTCTCCATTATTACTCGAACAGTTTCTTTGCCAGTCGCTAGTTGCTCAAGTATATAAAGAAACTCTGGATTTGATCGAAACGGGAACCCATGAGTTAAGAACTCCATAGCTCCATGAAATACAATAATGCAGGTGTTGCGTAGAGCGACCTATCGCTAACTTTTCACGTGCCATCCAGCAGACAAAGTCGCACTCAAAAACGAGGACACCTCGAAAGCATGGATCTACAAAATACTTTTCTTTTTACCGGTTACATTAGGAATTTTCTATTCGAGTTCTCTGCTTCCCTCCTCAAACATTGGGTGGGATTTCTTAGGCATGTATCCCACCCATGTTTAGCAAATATCTGTGCGGTATGTTCTTGATCGATTTTAGCAGTGGAGCTGGAGATGTCACGTTCGTCAGTTTCAAATGTGAACGTTTTTTTTTATTGCTTTCAATATATAACTATTTTTTTTATAAAATTTTTATTAGTTAAAATAAAAATTTTATAAGTAACTATACGACCAACATAAAATTGTTTACGCCGAGTATCCATTTTCGTTCATAGTATTTTTTCACTCGCATTGCAAAATACTGGATGAAACTTAGAAATTTACAGTGGCTGGAATAATCCCGATGCCGGTCCCAATGAACTGAGATTGTCCCGTACACTTATATACTCAGAACTCATGCTCTACGTTCGAGTTTTGATTTCAGTGAAAGCTGAGAAACCTTCTTGATAATGAACGGAATAAGAACTACAACATTTCTGATTCTTCAGTTGTATGTTCATTCTACTCACCACTAATTTTACTAAAGGCCTGATTCACCCAAGATGATCCAAAGGTCGTGTCGATCCTTTCACCATGTCGAACACATAACAGCCGAGTGGGACTCCGCCTTGGAACTGCTCCAGTCAGCTGGTCTCTCGCCAACAACAAGTCTTGCTGTAAAAATAATAAGATCGCTTATTTAATATTCTTAAGAAGACAGCAAGATATCGTCGACTGATTATGAAATATAAAAAAAACCTGATTTTATGTCTTAAAGCTAGTTCAATAATCATCGTTTTTACTTCCATAGTAGTAAAAGGATCTGCTATGCTTCAGAGCACTTCCAAAGCAAATCGACTTCTAAATACAGTCTGGGTCAGAAGTCTCCCACCCCACTTTTTTGTTTTAGGTCTGTATTAAAACTAATCAGCATTATTTTAATTTGTCTATAGGCTTGTGTAGCAGAGGTAAAGTACTATCTATCTACATCTATATATATATATATATATATATATATATATATATATATATATACATATATGTTTAATACGAAAAACTTTTGAATATAAAATGCAACAAAAATGAATAAACTTTGACACTACCAAAAACCATTGCACAAAAAATACAAAATGAATTTGTTCCTATTAATTTATGAGAAATGACGATGTTTTAATGAAGATGGAAAATCTTTGTACACATCCTGTCCACATGTAAAAGCACAATGATTATAATAATGTTTAATATTTTCTTCTTTTGTATTGTACCATTCATTAATCATCGTCATACTTAAAGTGTCTTCAGTAAGTAATGAATGTTTTCTAATTCTTTCTTTCCATTCGTGAAATAGCGCAGACTTGCAACCGGCAGAGTTTTTTCTAGACCGGTGCTGGCCTAAACCAGTCAAATCAGACCGGACCGGCAGGCAGACCGGCATGAATCATTATTAATTGTTCTCATCTTTTATTAGTCATATCTTACACTGAATCACTACAGCAACTACTTGAAACTTCTATCACATCATTAAGGAACATTTTTCACACATTAATATCAATGTACGAGGAAGCTAATGACAGGGAACTTTATTCTATCAGAATTCCTCGATCTAGATGTTATAGAAAGCCTTCCTCTTGGCGCACGTTCAGCGTGGAGGCTGATATTTCGATGCCGAAAGCGGTTAGGCAATTAGTCTGATATCCTGGTTTCCGTTATGGACACGATCAATGAAATACATGGGAAACTTTCCTAAAAAATAAACGCAATGACTCCAAACTTCAGCTTAATTAGGTGCCGAGTCAAATGTTTTTTTAATTCTTCACTCTGTAGTGTTTAGTATGGAAATCTGAATTGAGCGTATGAGTTTTGATTCATTTCATAAGAGACACTCTGATAGTAAAGACTTGATAGTTTATTTTATCCTACAACTGTTTTAACCTCCAGGAGACTTTAACTTATTTGGGCTTAATTTAATATACCCAGATATAAAATAAATTCAAACAATCGTGCTCTTTTTGTAAAGTGATAATAGGATAGAAAACACAGATGAAACTCTAGAAGATAGCTCTGATAAGAGTAGATAATTAACAAAAAACAGTCCAAAATAGAAGTAAATATACTATAAATTGTAAGGCTAAATTTCGATTCTGTTTTCTCCAACATATAACGTGATAATACAGTGGCCAGATAAAATACATAATATTTAGTTTCATAACTATTGACTTAATATAAATAGATCAATGCATTTTTCTTTGTATACTGTGTCACGGATATCAGTAAAATCTGTTTAACATGAAAAAATAGAAAAATTTTCTAGACCAGCCGGTCTGAAAAATATCACTTCTACCGGCCTATATAACGGCCGATAACGAATCCTAGACCGGACCGGCCGTTTCCTGGTACCGGTTACAACTCTGGAATAGCGTGTTGTCTAATGGACTGATACGTTTTGCTGCTTGAGTAGGTAGAATCAATACTTCTGTTAGTCCTATGTATCCAACATTACGAAAGGCTTGTTCAATTTTTGATGCATTGTGAATATTTAATTTATCAAATACTAAATGCATAGGACAAGGATGGAGTTCAGTAATTGAATGACATAAAACATTTTCAATAAAATCAATGAACATATTACTATTGATTCCTTTAACTTTTCTTGTTCTTCTATCTTCAGGTGTAAAAATAATTGGTGGAAGTACTCGCTTACCAACAGTAGCTGCAATTATATCGTAACGAGCAGCATCAGATGATGAATCAGTAACAATAACAAATGGTTTTTCACCTGGTGCTGCCGGCGTTTTTCTTGGTACTTCATTTATTTTAACATGAGTTTCATCGATAAAGATAATTTTATTAATTGATCCCCGTTTTAGTTTACCACGTAGTTTTTTTATAACATCGCAAAATGTATCACTCACTGTGAACGAAACAAATGAAAAACGATTAAAACAAACAACAAATCACTGAGGGGTGTTAATTTGAAGCTCTTATACTCACTTTCTGTGTAGGTTCGCTTGATGATTTTCTTCTATTGAATACCACTGTTCTGTTCATATCGTCGAATCGTTCGAAGAGAAACATTAATATTTGGTTCTAGACTAATGGAATTTCTGATTTTAATGTAATCAATGGTAGGAAAGACGATAATGAGAACGACAACTTTAGTAATGAGTTTATTGACTTGTTGTTTATTTAGTATTGGTGGGCTTCCCGAACGATATTTTTCTTGTAATGATGCAACTGTACCATCATATCTATCGAACCATCGCTTCACTGTTTTATGTCCTCCCATAGTTTGAAAAAGATTGGCAAAACCCCGAAAACTACCATTTTGTTGGTTTTTCAAATAATATTCGACTACACGTTGTTTAAATAAAGCATCATGATATTGAGGTAAATTTTCCGTATTAAAAATGCAATAATAATCAACGAAAAACTAAGTTTGTTCGAATTTGAAGGATTTTCTTGTAAATTGTGTATGAACGGAACAAACAAAATGTATGTCATTATTCAATATCGAATGTCAAGTAAATTTGTAACTAATTAAAGCGATTGATTTCGATAGATGGTGCTGCAATTATAATTAGGGTGCTTGTATGGGAGCAATCAATGAATGGCTGATAATAATCTGCTAGCAAATGGCATTTTATCATTTCTATCATATTTAATTTAGAGTGACTGCATTCGACTTCATCATAGGATTTTTTTGAATTCGAAAAAAACGTTTTATATGAAACCAATGAAATTCACACTTGCTGCATGATGAAAATTTAAGGCCCCCCCCCCCCTCAAAAATCGATCTTGGCCCAGGAACGTTCGATTTGTGTAAAACTTACAGGATATGTTAGGCTTGGTATGAAAAGGTTATGGTTAAATTTTCAACCTTCTATCATGATTTTTGGCTGAGATACGGACCTGACAAGGGTCAAAAATAGCGAATTTGGCAACTCAAATTTCTCGGTCCAGGTTCATGATATATCTTTAATTTTTTTTTGTTAGAAAGAGCATGTGCACATGGAGGGCACTGCAGAGTCCTTTTTTTTAAATTCTTACTTTTTTAGCAGAAAACAGAAATCACAATTTCAATGACTTCAAAAGACGCGAAAAAAAGGGGGGGTTGGAATAGAGTTCCTTTTTTATATAGTCATAAAGAACAGTTTTTGAAAAAAAGGGCTCTGCAGTGCCCTGCATCTTGACATGCTCTTTCAAACAAAAAAAAANCTGGACTGAGAAATTTGGGATGCGCTATTTTGAAAGTGCAAACTGAGAAAAAACGAAAAAGATTTTTTCGACCAATTTTTCGACCAATTTTTTCGATATTTCAGAATTTTTGAGGAAAATTCAGTTTTTTTGAGGAGGGCTTCCAGAAATCCTCAAAGTTTACTGCAAAATAGAGGTTTTGGGTAAAAACCTATAATAATTCTGAAAGAGCGAAAAACGCGCTAACTTTTGATGCATTTATCCGAATTTCGAAATTTTTGAAAAAAATACAGTTTTTGTGAGAAGACTTACAAAAAAAGAGAATTGGGCTAAAAACCTATATCAATTCTGAAAGAGCGAAGAACGGGCTATCTTCTGGTGCATCTATCTCAGTTTCGGAATTTTCCCGAAAATTGACTTTTTTTGGAGGGGGGGGGGGCCTTAATTGAGTTTAAAGTCTCTTTTTCACTTTATGCGTTCAAGCGACAAACTAAAAACCTGTCAGACAATAGTAGAACTGCAGGACTCTTAAAATACTTTTTCTAAACACTGATTCTATAATTCTTCGCTTTTAGTTTGTGTGCTAAAATAGCTAGAATTAGTAGGAACAAATTCATCTTGTACTTTTTATGCCATGTTCTGTGAAACACGATCTGAAAGAGAGTGTTGAAGTGTATAGTGGTAGAAATCTGGACCCCCTCCCCCACAGACGTGACAGACATGTGAAAAAAACCTTATCACAAACGTGGCAGACGTACATAGGAACGTATCGTCACAGATGTGATAGACAGCCTAGCAACAATGTTACCGTCACAGACGTGACTGACAGCCTAGCAGCAATTGCAAAAAAAGATTTAATTGAACAAGAAGAAGTTTTACTTTATTTATCGCGGATGAAAGTTTCTGTTACGTTTGATGTAAAGAATAAACGTATAAATACTATTGTGATACATTCTAGAGAAAATTAATTAAATAAAATAGCATAAAAATTTTCATAAATATTTAGGTAGACTGCTGTCATGTTTCTTTTTGATATATGCTGATTTCCATAAATTTATATTATAGTGTCAAATAAAAATCTATCTTATACTAGATACAGTTAAACTATCTGTTGCGAGTGGTACTAACAGTATGGATGCAACAAACCTTAAATAGATTTGGGATTTGGTTCGAACTGAGTTCCTAGATGTGGATTTCGTCTAGATTTGGATTACAGAATTATTTATTTTGCTTTGTTCTGCTTAGATTTGGGATTCTAGATTGGTGATATTTTTGGATTCTTGGATTTGGACTTGGGATTTGTTTTCAATCGAACATGAGTCACACGTTGTTGTCGTACTACACTGAAACCAAATCTCAATCCCAAATCCAAATCCCAAGCTCAGATCCCAAGGCCTTGGATTTGTTGCACCCCGAACAAACAGCTATATTGTGTTTCACACTTTAACCCTGTAGGGATTGCCCGAACAGCTTTTTTGGTAGTGTTGAAGTTTATTTATTTTTTTTGCATTTTATATTCAAGAGTTTTTCGTATTAAACATATATAGATAGATAATACTTTACCTCTACTACACCAGCCTATAGACAAATTAGAATCATGTTGTGTAGTTTTAATACAGACCTAAAACAAAAAAGTGGGGGGGGGGAGACTTCTGACCCTGACTGTACCAGAGTAACTGCGTCATCAGAGACAGTGCATGGAATGTTGTCATTGTGGCCTCCGATACATGAGCAAAAATATTCGCTATCAATTATTTGCGACTTACTTTCTTTCCAAGAAGAGTTGGAGGGGGACGCTCTGGTTTGATCGGTTTTTTCATGCGAATCGGCGTGGCTACAATAGAATTATGAACGAACTAAGTGGTCATCCTTTTGAGACATATATTTCAATGGTTTGGTAAGGCTGAACCCCATAAAGAGGAGACTTACTGACAAGTTCGTATTTATTGGGAACTTAAAAGGTGCCTATTAGAACACTTGTATGAATATTAACGTTATAATGTTGGATACGCAGGGACATAGAATGTTTAGCATTTTCTGATGCGTCTTGGGATGGAATGAATTGGGAAATTGAAGCTTGTATCGAACGACATAGTATCATGTGTTTTTGTAACACTTCACATTTTCTCCGAACATCTACATTTTGATACCCACATGCAGGAATGTGTCCTATGAAAAACTGCGAGTGGAGCTCTAATTAGCCACATCTGCTATGGCGTGGCGGCTAAGAGCTACACTGGTTGTTTCGCAGTTTTTGTCTGCCTGGTCTCCAACAGTTCTTTACATTTCGAGGAAGTTCAAACCAAGATTATAAAATGGAAGAGCCGCTTGTAGTTTTTTCAAGCATATTCAAATTGAGCCTAAGCATTTATGTGTTTGATGCATTGAAAAATAGATATCCCAACCTATCTCATCCTGCCCCAAATTTAAAAGACACATCTTCTGCCTGCTTCTGTCCATCTCTCACTATGAGGTGAATTTTGCAGTATGTTCTTTTTATTATGATTTATTTGAATATTCAGGAACGAGGACTGACTGCGAGCTCTATTTTTTTTTGAACCAAAAATGTTTTCTCTCTCTCTGAAATATTGATGGCTAACGTCAAGAGCCCTTATTAGCATTTTTCATTTTACTTGTTGCATCGTAAACTGTTTGAACACTTCGAAAACTATTTTAACAAGATATATTTGACCCAGATAGACAAGCGACTTATCTATCAACGTAATTTTGCAACATATCTTAAAATATCACTTGCCTAATGGTACAGAAAGGCTCAAGAAAGACTCTTTGCTTGTCAAAACAACTGCATTCTGTCATTTGGAGAGGTTGACACTTAAAAACGACATGTATCTTTTTATAGTCACAGAGAGAGCACGGTTGTAGCATCTCCCATAGTCATTAATAATGTGTATTACAACTGCCAATATGATGAAAAAGATTTTCCTGCATACACATAAATTTATTTTCTATACAAACCGTCGATCAAGCTTGCCGTGGGTTTCCGTCATTGAGGTTCCAATCACAGAGATACTGAAATTTCAAACGGTATCTGTCTTTTTACGTACTTGGAGATGGAGTTGCTGCAGTAATTAAACTTGTTGACATCAGTTCATTGTCAAAACCCTCTTGGATACTTTTGAGCAGAGCTGGGCTTGTAGGACGTTGAGATGAATCATGTGCCCATGCACTTTCAATAATACGAGCAAACAGTTTAGGAACATTTGATGGAATCTTCAGTCGCTTTCCTTGTTTGACTAAGGCAGGAATTTCACAGCCATCCGACGATGCATAGGGTTGTAGCCGAGTGCCAATCTCCCACAAAACGATCGCTAAACCATAGATATCCGAACCTGCCGTGAACCGCTTCCAAATAGTCGTATCAACAAATAGCTCCGGCGCTGTCCAACAATATCGGCCTATAAGTTTACAATTGATAACAACTTATCAAAACCTTTGACTATCCTACTTTCAGCTTGATGACTTGCCAGAACTGAACACTGATTATGGTTTGTGCCTAGCGATGTATCTGGATGTGGCGGTAGTGTACTAAATATTCGAGCCATTCCAAAGTCACCAATTTTCACAATGAACTCTTGAGCAACTTTTCGTAGAAAGAAATTTGAGGACTTCACATCACCGTGTATAATTGCAGGTTTGAGTGTATGGATATGATTAAGACCTTTCGTTGCTTGCAGAGCGATCGACCAGCGAACTAGCCACGGCAATTTTGTCTCGAGCTTGTTGTGAATGAGTTCGTTCAAAGTGCCGTCTTCCATAAACTCACTTACTATTCCATAGAAATTGGGCTCGTCACAAATTCCTATAAAGCGCAATACCGAATCAGATTGAATAGATCCCATGTGTCGAATTTCATCATCGAACCTTTTCTGGATCTTCTGCGGAAGATTCTCATCAACTTTGAGCTTCTTAATTGCAACGCTCTCGTCGCGCAATTGCCACAGTCCCACAGTAACCTGTGTGAACTGACCTTCTCCCAGTATCTTCTGGTCAATAAGATCAGACAGTCGAATTCGTGGAAAGTCATCCGAAAGATTCGGGATAGCATCCGGTAAATTGCCTTCCGGTGCCAGAAGAAATGTAAAATCGATAGCAAACGAATCCATTCGTTTATCGAGTTGAGAGAATGAGGATTGAAAACTCTCGCATTTCAAAAGCCGCACTATCTTGTGAGTGTCTGTGAATTTACGTATCACATCATAACAGTACTGCAAGAATTCAAGAAAACTGCGCAGTTTTGCGGCAAGAGGTGACTCGGGCTTGAACGTTTTAGCATTGTAACGCTTGAGCTTGTCGACAATTGGTGACATACGTTCAGCCAAATATTTGCACTTCTCGGTGTTCGCCTTCGTGGTTTCAATCATTACGTGGATCTTGCCAACAATCGACACGATACTCTTAACCAGTGCTACCGGGTCCATAGCTTCAGCACAACAGGAATTGTTTTTAATATATTGCACGTGCTCTTCTTCAGGCTTGCAAAGGAATGAATGAGTTTCTCACTTACCTTGCATATTTACGAGCGCAACGTAGTAAGATAAGTGACGAGAAAAAGGCGTAAATTACTCTTGACTGTGTGTATGGAATGTGGGACTATAGGTTTGAGCGAGTATTTTGGGTGTGGGGTGTGGGTGTTGATGTGAGTGTGGGTGTGGGTGTGGGTGTGGGTGTGGGTGTGGGTGTGGGTGTTGGTATTGATGTGTATGTGGGTGAGTGTTGGTGTCGGCGTATGGGTGTATTGGTGTGGGTGTGAGTTTGGGTTTGGGTGGGTGGGTGTGGTTGTCAGTGGGTTAGGGTGGGTGTGGGTTGGTGTATGGGTGGGTGTATGGGTGTGTGTGGGTGTGTGGGTGTGGGTGCAGGTGTGGGTGTGGGTGGATGGGTGTGGGTGCAGGTGTGGATGGCGGCTTCCCAACTACGAAAACAGACATCCCCAACCCCAACCACGGCACATTCACAATTACACCCAGACCCATACCGTCTTTCTGTAACAATCCGACTGATTTTCTTCAAGTGGTTTAGGAATCAAAAGTAAAAAAATTTTTAAAAAATGGGTCTACAGTGCGAGTAAAATTTAAAGCTTTGCGTTCTTCTGACCTAATTTTAAAAATGTTAACCACAATTATTTTCCGATAACTATGTAGTGTTTTTACGCTCTATTGTTCAGTCGTTGTGAGTTTTTTGAAGAGTGTGTTTCTTGTGCATTCTACAATCGCTTGAAACTGGGTTTACACTTTGACCGTCAATCTGATTTCGTTCAAATCACACCGGAAAAGGAACAAAAGGAAATGTAAATCATATGGTTGAATAGATGATTAAATTCTACACAAAATCCGCTGTTCACATTATTCCTTTGTTCTGTTATACCTTAAGAAATCTCAATTTATACCGACGGTGCATCGAAAGGAAATGGTTTTTCAGACTTCCCATTCTCGTATCTCAGTCGAGTGATGGGCCATTCGGCTGAAACGGTTTATTGTAGTAGGAAGACACTAAGGAGTGCGAAGGAGCAAAAGTTTGATACCGTTTCCTTAGAACTGAAATTATAGAAAAAGGTTGAAAAAGTTGAGTTGTACGGAAAAATTACGATACGCTGTTGTTCCTGAAAGGACATTTACAATAGAAAGCGGGAGAGAAATTTTCTTGTTTTTCTATTTTCTCTCTCCCTCGTTCCTAATTAAGAAATTATGTGATCATTAAGAATCAATGATCACATGTTTTATTTATGTATCGCTGAAAATAATTAGCATTATCAATCGTGAATATTGAGAAGAGAGAAGAATAAATTAACAGTCTAACTAGTTAAATAGAAATGGAATTAAATGAATAGACCAATGAATAAGAAAAGAAATGTTTATTTGTCGAAGAGAAATACTGAAATATATTGTTCGTTGAGAGAAGTAAGAAGCAAAATGATGAAATATGTTTTTCGTTTATAAATGTGACGTTCGAATTAAGATTTATGGAAAGTAGAAATAAAATGGTTTGAAGTGATTTTATAAAGATAAATGACGAGCTATGTTTTGCGTTCATAGAAAAGAGTTTTAGAATAAGATTCAAGTAATAAACATATGGTCACATTGTATATCTGATTAAGCTCTATACTCCATCTATATAATTTCCTTCTAAAGGTTGTTTCATTCATAATAACTATATTGTGCACTGAGTTAAATCAAGAATTCAATTGATGAGATGCCGAGAATGAATAAAAGATTAAATAAACAAATTATGTTTAAAAGAATAATGAAAACGGAAGCTAAATAGGCCGTATTAAATTTTGTACTCGAAAATTTCTGCGACACTGTTGATAACTTAAATGTTTGTATCAATACATCTCGATAGTAGAAAATGTGATAACTACATAACAAATGTTGAAGTTCATTCATGTACTCTACGATTTCCAGTCTTCAATAGGCGACCTCACTAATAACTTTCGAGACTAGTACACAATGAAAATTTTATTGAATGTTTACCATATCACAAATCTTGAAGTATACGCACCGTGAATCATAGTAAGGGCGAGTTTATTATTCGTCTTCATCCTATTTCCAAAAAATCTACTGACAATATTCCGATTATGGACTACATTTGCTTGCCTGAGTGCATCAACTCCAGTTTTGATTTCCGAATCTATAGAGCTTATATTGAAAATAATTTGTAAACTGTAGTACAATTAACTGTCTCAATATTTTCGTCATATCTTATATATTTTACATCAAAGAGAACTGATATCTTTTGTAGCCAGCTGACTATGTTTAATGGTGTCAAAACGATGAATTAACTCTTCTTCATTCCTGTAATTCTCTAGCAATACTCTTAATTATGAAAAGTAATGACTTGTAATCGTAAATATTCTGTTTTTTCACAGTACCAGCTCAATAATCGACCGTAGAGTACCGTTCATCATCAGAATGATTGTAATGGTTTTCGAATATAAAGAAATATTCGAATATGCAAAAGAAACGATGACGCAGAAATTAATTAAATACACTCGACAAGTTAAAATTGCTAATTTTATGTAATAATGAGCATTAATGCTTAGCGAGCTGTATTAATGTTTATAAGTTCTCATTAGATAATTGTTTTACTACGTTACACTTTTCTGATATACGCAAAAAAATTTTATGCATGTGCATTTGAACATTTTTAGAATGAATGATTGTTTTCTTTTTGAATTATTTCTATTACATATGCAATTAAAATCTAGCATAATAATTTTTCCAATTCTAAAACATGTACATAGATAACTAGGGTCAGTGATCTAATGAAAAAAAAGACAAGAACCAATCAATAGATACTATTCATTTTTAATGTGTATGAATGTCTATATTTTTTAATCTTCGATAGATACTCAGGTGAAAAAAATGTATGAGTTACTGGTTATTTAAAACAACTCAAATAATATATACCGATTACATTGTATTATTTATATCACAGTCTAGATATTTTATCATAATTTGAATAATTACGGGAAAAAATTAAAAAAAGATCTTGTACAATTAATCATCTCGTGCTTCCAGAATAATAAATGTACGAATCTTACTCATGTTTACGAGCATGGTTCTTTGAAAGATGTATCATAGATTTTGTAATATTTATTCTTATTCTAACATGTTTTTTTTATCTTCATCGTTACCTATTATGGATGCATTTTATAAAAAGAATATTTTCCAGGTCGTTTGTGACTCGTCAGATATCTAAAATAACAATTAATTACGCATCACGAGCAATTTTGAATTTGAAAAACTTTTCTTTTTACTTCACTAATGGCTATTTCGATCAATAAAACTGTTGTAGTGTAATTGATCATTGATTCATTTTTACAGTCATGCAGAAGGTCATTGTTAAATAAAATGTTTACCGTCAGAATTATTAAGCTCTACAAAAAAATATGCTACTTTCTCAATAGATAACAATATAACATGGCACGAAGACTTCATTTCACCAAGTTCCATCACTTGAAATTAACATTAGACTATACGAAGATATGAATTTATGAGAAAGATAAAATTCATATATTTATCTTTCTTTCACATGTGACATACATCAAGAACATTCGTTTGTATTGATATCATAAATTAAAGAATAAATCACAAGCAAATTCAATACATAATTGAAGATTATTCGTTCCTAAAGTTAATTGTACGCGTTTTTTGAAGATAAATGAGCGATTCTGTACGCCTTGAAAACAAAAAATACTAAAGTTCTACTGTAGAAATATCCAGTGAATTATCCTCCATTCATTCACAGCCAAACTCAGAACTTCATCAAATGTGGTGTCATGTACATCCTATCACTTTTTCATAAGCATTACGAAGCGAAACAGAAATTTATTTCAAAATGAAAGATTGAATCTTTTTATGTTTTAAAATAAGTTTTAACACAAATTTTCATGTCCACTATTTCTGTCTTTGATTCTTTAGAGCAGGATTCAGGCTTGATGGTAGATGTGGAGTCTTCATCTTTTTTCTTATCGTCTTTATACGTTGAACGTGGACTCTTGTCGGTGTTTGTTTTTCGTTATCATTAGTTGTAGCTGTAGATATGCGTAGTCTTGACGTGGTTGATTTTAAATGAATTGTTTCAATCTGTGAAGGTCTAGGCTCACTGTCGTTCGTAGAGCAGGTGATCGAGAGATTTTCACATGCATCTTGCTGTCGTTCATTTTCGCCAATCGTGCTGATCGCAGGTTTTCTTTAATATCGTCTAATCGAATTGTGCTTTCGACAATCGATGGACGAACATCATCGATTGGAAGTGTTTTTATTCGTTTTGAATGTTCAGATACATGAGTTACGCGTACAAGATCTATTGCTCCTGTGCTACTACGTCTGCCATGCCTTTGCCTATTAGCAATATTTTCATGATACTCCTTTGACGATTGTTCATTGAAACTGCTTGATTTCTGTTTATTTTGAAATTGAACTGGATTGGTTTCTGCCTTGTCCTGCTGATAGCCATCAATGTTGGCAATACCTTCTTCCTGTTTTTCTTTCTCTGATGATGATTTTAGTGATTGCCCTTTTACATTGAATGTATTTATAACCAATTTGGTGTTGTCGCATTTTGTACTAGAGATAGCAGAGGTGAGATTTGTAAGATTATTAATATGAACTTCGGATGAGGACTGGATTGTCGTGGCTGTCTTCATTCTCAAAATATGCTGTCTGATACCTCGCACTGATTTCTCGGTAGCAATCGATTTTATTGCGCTTTTACTAATCTCAGTGTGAGTCCGATTGAATTGTGAAGTATTAGAAGAGATATTACTCGACAATTCCATACATAATGCTATAACTTGTGAATCAATACTGCTTTTATCTCTGAATAGCTTGCGACGACACCTACGTAATAGCAAAATGAATACATCAGAATCGAAAAAAAGGATGCATCCTTTGTTATGAGCTAGAACATACTTGGTACAATAACACATTAAGCATAAACAAATCATAAGAGCAATAAGAGAGACAACTCCAATTATAGCTCCAAGCCATGGCCAAATGTTCGTATTCTCTACAGCTAAGAGAATATAAATTATTATTAACGAGCTTAACAAAATCAATTCTAAAACCTGTTTGTAGTTGATTTTCTATCGTTGTTGTCGTTGTATTGTATGTAACACCGGGACATGTATCTGCACCATTTGCAGTAACATAAAATGTGAAGCAGTACTGTGATGATTGCGATTTTTGACTAAAATAAAACTTTAAGGTCATTTTTCACTTAGTAATTCGAAACATGACGTGCCTGTCAATTGCCATCGCACACATTACTTGATAGCCAAGCCGGTTAATAGTTGGTGTCCACGTCAAATTTTTATAGTAAACGCTAGAGTTAGACATTGTGACTGCAGTTTGAATCATACCAGAAAAAGACAGCGTAGAAATATCGGAAATCGAAACATTTGCTCCACATTTATTGATTGCCAATAGGGTTGATGTAAATGTTTCATTGACTTTGATTGGTGTACACGATTGTGCAAGAAGTATCACTTCGGGTCGATAAGAACAGGTTGGTGAACCAATGACTTTCACAAGAAATTGAACGGGTACCGAACTCAACGATGTGTTGCTAGCCGAATCAATGAAGTCTTCTAACTGTTATAGAAGAAAACCAAGATATTAATGTCTAATGATTTAGAGAGTGAAAAAATTAAGATTACCATGAGTCCAATTGCAAATTTGTCACCAACTGTAGGACCAGTGATTACGATGATACAGTTCGAATAGATAATTGTATTTGATGGCAATTAACCTGGTGGACAAACACGAGCACATTCATCAATACCATTCGATGATGTTGCCCAACGAAAACGAAGAATATCTCCATCAGCATCGCTCACTGGTACTATGATAGTGGTCGTCTGATTCACGATGATATTGATCGGAGACATCATCGTTGAAACAGGAGCATTGTTATATTTACCAGTATCACTTCTTGGCATTAGATTGATATGTGATGAAATGGACCAGGTACTTCCACCTGTTGTCAGAGAACCCCATTCACTACCTTGAAAGGCGATTGAAAAATGGCTGACTGATGATATAGAAATTGTAGTTAAACGTTGCCCAATGGTTATACCGTTTACCAGTGATACATCGGTACAAAGTGGTTGAGCAGGAATCGTTCCAAAGCCACTTGGACAAGTCGGCAAACAAACCAGTGACGCAACTGAAACAGGCACTGGTTGATTGGTCACAATCATCGTATTGGTCCAGACAACTGATGTATATGACCATGAATATGTCTGAGTTATGATGATAGCCACTGGTGTACCAGTAGCTGATATATTCTGTAGTTGCCAAGTAATGGTACCACCGAGAAAATGACTTCCATCAGTAATAAAGAAAAATAATACCAAGACAAGTATTACATTACGGCAAAGCATTCGTATTTTTAACATCATTGCCTAGAATTTGATTCTTATTTCACCGATTGACTTTTTATTTTATTTCAGACAATTATATTTTTAATTAATAGACGGTAGATTGTGTATAAATATAAGAAACCTTTAAGTACAGATCATAAACAATGCATCAAGAGTATTATGATTGAATATATTTTACCTTGACACTTGAGGATTTCTTTGTTTCAGACTAGCACTGTTTGATTAGAGAAGCGTTAGACATAAATCTGCAAAGGTTCCTTTGTTTTTCATCAAATCTAATTCATGAGTGTCTTGAATAAAAAATAAACAACAACGATGAAGTATACAAAAAATTCATAGTTGTCCTTTGAATAACATACACTATGCCAAACAGTGCATGAATTTCATACACTCAGTAAAC
This sequence comes from Rotaria macrura, assembly GCA_900239685.1. NCBI lineage: Eukaryota > Metazoa > Rotifera > Eurotatoria > Philodinida > Philodinidae > Rotaria > Rotaria macrura. The sequence goes on from OENT01000578.1 coordinate 43,134, forward strand.
ATCGAGTTTCTATCAGACATATGGCAACAGAATACTGAGTGTACTATAAATTTTTCACAGTTTTTATATTCATCACATTTGAGGATCAGTAAATGATAGAGTCTTGATTTGTTTTTCACAATAAGCATCGTCGCATTTCCAAGAAACTTCTGTTCATCTTAATTTAAATGAAAAGAATTGAATGTTGACAGAAAACATAACTTAGTACTAATTAGAGAACTCTTGAAAGTCTCAAGAAGCTGTGCATTTATAAGAAGTTTTCTAATGCTCATTATTGAAATCCGATCGTATTTTCTGTTAAGTCAATTTTTTGTAATTCCAACATTTTCAGTCTTGTATTAATTCCTTTTGAGAAAATCATGCAAGTTATCACAGTACTTTTATCTAATACATTTATCTTTCTACTTTGAGCTTAAATACATGTGCTGCTAAATTATATGAATTGAACAAAAATCGAAACACTGAAACATTTCTAAAAGAGTACTTGATAATTATTTGAAGATTAAAATATTCAGTCTTTTAGCTTTCTGTTTATATCATAAAAGCAACACAATAACTAGGTTCAATTCATACAGGTACACAATAGATACATTTAGTTCCTTCCGTCGAAATGAACATGAATAGAAATTTCCAGAGAAGTGGGCAGCACATCGTTCGAGAAAGAGTTTTCTTTCTTTTTAGGAAAAAGATCCATTTGACTGTTACGATTCTTTGGTGTACTTCGAAAAAAAGACCATCGGTTTGAATTTATTTTCTTTCGAACAGCTTCCTCACACTTGTGGTTGTTCCTATGATAAAGCATATACATAGTAAAATGATAAGCTCGCTTATATAAAGAGTGTTGCTAAAGTGACGAGCCTATCATACCAAGAGTTCTTTATAGTCTTTAGAAGACAGGCCGTGTCTAGAAAACAGATCAAACATGAAATTTAAAAAATAATTGAAATCGTCTCACGTGCTTTGTTTACTCAACGTTGTCGAACGTCTGCGGCAATGTTGATTAGTTCTGTTATCACGAATGACTGTTCGATCACTACAAATCATCTAGTATTAAATTGACGATGGTTACAAAGATTTGTTCCTAGAATCGCATAGATCTGACTTCGTTCGATATAAGAGAGACTCATTAGATAGTCGACTACACGATGAACATTGATCTAGATTGTTCTTATTCAAAAATTTTTCGATAACACATTCAATATATTCTTCAATTACTATTGAGAAAATATTATTTTTTACATTCTCCTATTATAATAAAACTTTCAATCCTAAGAAATGAGTGGCAACCACGTCATGCGCGATCAATCAATCGATCATCTTAATCGTGTTAATATGGAATAAGTAGAATGGGGCAAACCAATGAAATCAAGCTGTTGTGAAAATTAGAACTTAAAACTGTACAATTCATTCTTTATTAAACGATTCGCTTGATATCACAGTATACATGTACTTTGTCTTGTGATTTAATATTCGCATCCTCTCTCAAAATATCATTGACCAAGTAGAAAATATTTTATCAATAAGCTACGAAAGAATATGAATTTTTTAATTACATAGAAAGTTGACTTCGTATGAGGATATCTTCGAAAAAAAAATTGCGAAAAAAAACAAGGATCACATTCTCGAATAAATATCGAAATTAATCTCTCATAGAATTGCCCTTGATTTTTACTTCAAAACTTCACCGTAGCATGTAATTTGTCGTATTGAAAAGGAAAAATCGTCAATGACTTGCTCTCCATTTATGATTCATCGGTTACTCCCACACAAAATGACGTCAGTTTTTATTCTTCAAAGAGCGTATTGATTCATTTCATTAGTTTTTGTTTTTCCTTCGAAGCATTTGTAATATATAAAGAAAGAAAAGAAAAGCATTCAAACCGTACCAACTCTTGTAGTAAACAAAAAAAAGTATTTTAAGGACATACAACGAATAATACATATGAGTAAGTTTTAAAGTTTGAACTCGAATATTTTACTATTCTTATTATATGTTTTGATATTTTCTACAGATCATCTAACAAGAAAACTCGAAGAAAAAATTGGCTTAGATTTAAATGGTGACGGTAGAATTGGTGGACCTGGAATAACTGCTAAAATTGAGCAAAGTACGCATGTTGATTTCAATCGTGACGGAGTCATTGGCGGATACAGACCACCACCAGGTGGAGGTAATTCTTGTACTATTTGTTTTTGAGCCATGTGATAAAAGTTCGTCTTCGTCTAAACATCATAGGTCTCATTGGTAAACTTGAAAAAGCAACACATATCGATTTAAATCGAGATGGATATATTGGTGGTCGACCTGGACATTATAATCCTCCACCAGCAAGTCATGCGAAGAAGCATTGATTAGCAACTTAAACAGTGACCTATCTTTATCAGCCGATATTCTATTTAAGTTCTTCACTGTTTCAAAGAAGGTTTTTGTAAATAAATTTCTTATTTTAATTTATTTTAATCAGCGAATGTGCATCTAACAATAAAAAAGAGTATATATAAGATGCTTTTCAACATTTTCCCCTTATAATAAGTCCATTTTCAGATGATGAATAATGGGGTAGGTTTTCAATAATGCATAAATAAACTTGACACTGATTGATATCATAAATTGAAAAGGCGCATCAGACAATAATGCTTTTTTAATGACTCGTACAAAATCATGCTTCTTACACACCATGTGAAGGGCTTTATTTAAACATAAAATGCTTTTTATACTGACACAGGCGTTTTACGTAAGTAAAGTGAACACAATATTTGTTCAAAATCAAATTTCAAGTACAAATCGACGAACTCTATTTGATGGTATGCTCAGATTCCGAATAACTCAATGAATGCTTTTCTTCAGTTTTTCTATAGCGCCATCTATCAACTAAATTACTGTATGTTTTGCTATCGAGAAACGGGACATTAAGGTTAGATAGAACTGACTCAGTTGTGTTTGTAACAGATTCCAAGACGAATATGAGCAACGATTAATTAACTTATATGATGCTAACTTTACTTAAGCAAGATTTCCAACTCTTAGAATTTAGAAAAACTACTGAAATATTTATGGATGACACGAATGCTCAACCAATTGTTTGATTTGTTTTTCAAATAGTTTATTCAAAGCTTAATCTATTGTTATAATGAAAAAAGCAGCATGTAATAGTAGATAAACATTCGACATACCAGTGGTGACATTGAAATTTACCATCGAATTCAAGTGTGAAAACTACTGACATTTCATAATTATTAAAAGAATGAACTTATCTTCATGAAGTCAACTTTAATCAACTGAATTAAACGTGACGTTCATTTTTGACAGTATGAATTGATAAATTCAATTGTGTATCCGTTCGTGTAATATTATTCATTAGAAATTTTTCTTTCATTTTGCAGTTGGTTTACTTATATGAATAGGCAAATAAGTCCAAAGAGAATTATGAAAAAAGAAATGAAGAATATGTTCAATTGGACATTGTAACAATGAATATTTCTACATGTTCTCGCAATTAATCATGACACATATACATATAAAAATATATAAAAATCTCTTTAGAAAAGGAAAAGAATAAATTAAGTTTCGGGTTATTCGAGCACAAAGACCTTTCGTAAGTTTCATATCGCTAGGCCACTGATAAGATGATGCATTGATCAAAGTTTGAAATTCGCAGAAAATTCTATCAAATTCAAAATGGTAACGAAATCAAACAACATTAGAGAATCCGTTGCAAAGAAATCGGAGCCTAATAAATCTTTGAAAAAAAGTGTAATAGCTTCTTTTGAATTCATGTATTGATTTGCCCGATCGACTCAGAACTCTAACTACAAGAGAACAAAAAGAGTACCAACTACAGTACCCAATAGACTACTTAAAACACTTACCAACATATTGTATTCAGTCTCGTTCATCAGAAGACTTTATGATTGGCTCACTGCTATTCTTAAGTCAATCTTAATTAGTTTTAAATGAAAATTTGTTAACGACAATAACGGCTCGTGAAAGTGAAACAATAAGTAGATGAGAAAAAAAAAGAAGTTTGATGTCTATTAATCATATTCTTCAACTATTTATAGATCTTAATATAAAAAATGACTTCTTTGATTCTCCATCATCAATTGTAGAAAGCATTGAATATGATCAAGTTGATTCTTCATAAGAATTTGTCATTCATTTCTCAATGAGGGTAAGTCGACGTGACATACTTTATTTGTTCCCTTTTTTCAATCAGTTCATCGAAGAATATTATGAGAACACCAATATCATTCTTCACATCAATAGAAATACAGGAGAGAGTCCATCGGACAGAATCGAAATTTAGAGTATCTTTCAATCTGATGTGTTTGATATTTTTTATCCACTAATCCGGTAAAAGATGTTTGTATGTTTATTATTGTAACAAATCAAATCGGAAGTTTGATTCCATATGCGTGAATGGTTTGACAAAAAAAACCATAGTAACTTTTATTTTTTGTACGCACATATGTTATTTTCCCGAAAAGTACTGTCATGAATTTTACATATTGATAAATATGATCTAGTCTATAAAAAATCATTAAAAAAAGAAGAAGAAAAAAACAATGGCTACATTCTATTCTCTGAGTACTAACAGTAATAAGAATAAATTCATTCAAAAACAGGAATATGCATCTCACGTTTGATGCAAAGCAGAAAATTTCCTGAGAAAATTCTATAAATTAGTATTTGATTTCATGTAGTTGTATATTGTGTGAAAGATGTTGGAAGTGTTTCATGAAATAGACTTGTATAGGTTGTTTTAATAGAATTGATATAATTTTGTAGAGTTCGATTTCTACTGTTGGTTTGTTCTAATTTATCTTTCAATTCATTCAATTGAGATTTGAAAGATCGTTCGAGTTCATCTTTTTCTCGTCTTAATTGTGAATATTCGAGACGAAGTCTTGACATTTGTTGTTCAAGATCAAAGTTATCTTTTGGAAGAAAACGTTCCTATGAGAAAGAACTTATTATTATAAGAATAGAAACATATTTTTAATTACTTTGGAAGCATATAGATCGTCTCGAACTTTAAAATCTGTTGTAGTTGAACCAATTTGCTTACTAGTTGATGGTAATTCGTAGGCTTGAGAATTAAGACGATGCTAGAAAAAATTTCAAAAACAATACTAACTATCGATAGGTAATCGTAATTATTTTCTGATTGTTTTGAATGATCTGAACGAAATCATATTTCGAACTGTAACACTCAGTTACATATTAAGATGATTACTTTTCTTTTGAATGAATAGATTTTAAAAAAAAACAGTTATAAATTCTTTACTTGTAAACTTCGTATTTCTTCCTCTTTTGCATTGAGTGTTCTTGTCAATTTTTCATTATCCTTCTCTAAAGACATTATTTTTCTGAAAAAGTATAAATGACAATGAACAATAATTGAATTTTCATTTGAGATTTGTTACCGTTGAAGAGTGGAAATGTCATCATCCGATAAAGACTGATTGGAATTATTTCGATAAGTCGGAGGAGATTGATTTAGAAAATTTGATTGTAAAGGTTTACGCGTTCTAAGTTCTTCAATATCCTTTTGAAGTTTTTCTTTTTCTCCTTCAGCTTGTTTTAATAATTCAGGCAATGGTTCAAGTTCTTCGATACGTTTTTGTAATCGACTGCGTGTTTTTTCTAATTCAATTTCAGACAAATGATTTCTACTACCATTGGCAGATGCCTTCAATGTCTGTGTGTGTAATTGTGATTTATATTCATTGGCTAGTTGTTCAGCTTGTTTTAGTTTTTCTGCTAAACGTCTAATTTCTAAATCTTTGTCACCGTTTAATTCGTGGTTATCATCAGATGATTTCGTTTTCCGTTCATGTAACTGCTGATCATGATCATATAAATTATTTTGTAATCTGTCAATCATGATTGCCTTCGTTGTTGTTTCAACATTTGATGGTGATGTACCACGAGAAAAAGTAATCGATGGTTTAAGTTTAATAGATCGACGAGAATGACTACATGAACAATGACCACGTTGAAGATCACGTTCTAATGACTATTAAGACAAAAAATAATCAACATTTAACAATTAATGTAGTACGTAATTCTAGATGAATTTTTCATGTGATTACTGTTAATTAGTAAGAATCATTTTCAACAGTCGATGAAGAAATGAATTACAACACAGGTGAAACATGCCATATCCGATAAGACTTTAAAATAGCATATTTCACATATCAACATTTTTCGTACAGTTGAAAGAGCATATTATGATGCAGATTATTAGTTTTCTATCGAAGAAAAGAGTTTGCCAGTTAAATGACTCGAAAATTTCTCTAACAAGGACGCTCCAATTATGCAAGTGTTTCTATATAATTATAATAGAAATAATGGTTAATTTAAAAGAACAACTGCGGTAGACAGCACATCTTGACACTATCCTGTCAAGTGAAAAAAACGTTCTATTGGGTACATTGAAGTTCTTACAAGAATTTTCGGACACAAGGTCGGCACCAATTGGTTTTTTTTGGAGAAAACGATGTACAACATAGACCAATAAATCATTTATGAAAGACTGATATTCGGACTATCTTCCTTTAGACTTAGTTCAACTTTCAAATTTTCGATAATAACCGATTTTATCTGAGGAGTAGGAGACGAAAGTTTTCTATGGTTAATGTTTCAGAATATCTGAAGATATAAACGTTTTTTCAATGACAAATCGTTCAAAAGCTTCGCTAATGTTCGACTAATAGGCTTGAAATAAAGTCACTTATCTCTACTTCTAATGAACATCATAATGGGTCAGAAAATCTTCATTTTTTTTATTCATGAACGCATTTCATCTATATTAATTTGTCAAAATAGAATTCTTCAACGCAAAACACAATAGTCGACGTTGATTTTGTTCACTAAAAAAAGTATCATCAAGATTAAAATAAGTCATGATATTTGTTGTGCAACATACTATTACTAATATGGAATAGAAATCAATCTTACTCGTAGAGCACATTGTAATCGATGAATTTCTCCTTCTTTGGTATATAATTCTCGTTGAAGATGAGCACGATTATGTTCTAATGATGTTTTCATTGTATCGAAACCAATAGCGTGTGTTCTTGTACGTTCAAGTTCAGTTTGTAAAGCAATATTATCTTTCTCTCTTTCCATTAGTAGACGTCTAATTTGTTGATTTTCATGTTTAAGTTCATGAATATGTGTTTTTAATGTATCATATTTATCATTCATAAGACCATGTTCAACTTCTAAATGATATTGATGTTGAAGGAATTTTTTAAGTTTACTATTTGAACATTCAAATTGTTCAATCAAATGTAACAATTCGTTTCGATGTTGATACAATTGTTCAACTTCAAATGACACGGTTTGATCGTCCTAAAGGCATGCATATACTTAGATATATGTAGAAAAAAAAAATTTCTCGTTCTTTCTCTCACTTGACTAATATTAAAACAGAAGCCGCATGTATAAATTTACAAATGAACGCTTTGCAAATAGAACGAAAAGAAAACTTTGACTTGCTTTTTTAATATTCTTGAAATCATTTACGACATCACTAGTTCAAGTTTGCGATATAAGAGGTTCAATTTCAATCAAAGACATCACTGAAGGATTTCTATACAATTATGTAATATTTTGAAATATTGAAAGTCATCCGTGAAAATTTTTTTTGTTCAAAAATCAAACTAGCAAATAATCAATATTAGAAGTTCGACATTATTTTCTTATTTTTTGTACAGTTTTATTTTTCATGAGGAGACTTGAATTACTGGTAGTCGATTTTCGATAGTAGAATACTCAAGAATGAAGCCTATTTTTAAATTGTATTCAGACTATTAGGCTTGCAGAACTTTAGATGAGTGAGTTTATAGTAAGGTGAACGAAGTGAAAACTACATGTTGAATTCGATTATATCCAGCATGTTCAAAAAAAACCTATTCAATAGTACCAAAACTTTCAAAAATCATATTCTCAGAAAATTTCATTGTTTTTGAAAAGACTTTCTTCGCAGTTCTTTTATAAATTTACTGCAGTTTTCATAGTTTGTTTTTCTGAATCTAAGAGACAAATTGATTCTAAAAATGTCGTTTCGAATGATTTAGTGTTCGCTCAAGTGTTCAAGAAAATGTCATCCTTGTCAATCATTCAAGATAGTCACTTCTCTTCATGAAAAGTGCATCAGGTTCATTTTTAACATAGGCAAAGTTTTAAAAATCTGGGGATTATTTTAAATTCACTCTCTTTCTTTGTTGAGCTATGCCTTTTAATTTGACTATATTTGAAATTAGAAAGGTTTTTCATAATTTCATAGAAAATCTGTCAATCAAAGTTAATCTTCTCGTCGTCTTTTTATTGGTTTACAATGATTAGAAATTCTGGAAAAGCAGCTAAAACGTTTATTTATTTTACGAAAGGCAAACACAAAGGTCAGTCCAAAGGACTGCTTATATCTTAGCAGAAGAACTGAAAATCAAAGTAACAGTTAATGTTAACCTAAAGCATCTGAACTAACTGTTATGTTTGCGTAATGCTTTTCAAAATGAAAGACTACTTTGTCCATCGTTTCCTTTTTCTTCTTTACTATTGATTCCACTGCTTTCTCAATACTTTTCTAAAAATCCAAGTTGGAAAAACTTGCAGATCAATACGGTATTAGAATGACTTTCACCCCAAAATTTCACAGCGAACTCAATTGTATTGAGGGTCTGTGAGCAGACCAAAAACATTTCGTGAGAAAAAGAACAAATCAAACGTTTCCAACAACACTCACATTTATTGAAAGTTCCAGGACTGATTTTATCGAAAAAAAATGTTGTCATGAAGCTTTCTAGAAGATTTTGTTGGATTTTAATAGCCAAAGATTGAGGAGATTCGTAGGAAGAACTATTAAAATTATATTTTAGCTCATTCTGTTAAGGTACTCTACAACGTCATTGTTATGTCACAAATGCAAATTTAGAAGGTACAAGATAATAGGTTTTTTAAACAATCTAGTTTTTCCTTGATATCAGAAAAATATTGTAGCCTTCTAATGATAATCAGATGCTATGAAGGCAATATAACCACTAATAAAACGTCTGATTGGTTATTTCATCGATCGTGTTCATCTATCTAAAAAGGCGTAAATAACAGCGAAGTACACGTTTTAGCTGCTTTTCCAGAATTTCTAATCATTGTAAACCAATAAAAAGACGACGAGAAGATTAACTTTGATTGACAGATTTTTATGAAATTAAAAGGCATAGCTCAACAAAGAAAGAGAGTGAATTTAAAATAATCCCCAGATTTTTAAAACTTTGCCTAAGTTTAAAATGTACCTGATGCACTTTTCATGAAGAGAAGTGACTATCTTGAATGATTGACAAGAATGACATTTTCTTGAACACTTGAGCCAACACTAAATCATTCGAAACGACATTTTTAGAATCAATTTGTCTCTTAGATTCAGATAAACAAACTATGAAAACTGCAGTAAATTTATAAAAGAACTGCGAAAAAAGTTTTGGTACTATTGAATAGGTTTTTTTTGAACATGCTGGATATAATCGGATTCAACATATCAAGTTGTAATCATCAGTGGTGCGAAAAAATCAAGACTTCTCGAAGTTTGCACTTCTCAATATAAAGAGACGTTACAATTTTACTTATTCGATAGCCGTAAGAATTAAACATAAGTGAAAAATAGAATAATGTATTTAACTTATGCACATAATAATATAATTGAAAACAGCATACATCAATCGGCGGTGACCTTCTCGCTGAAATAAGTCTTATAGCGTTTTTCTAAAAAAAATACTTGAACCCATTAGAATCAGACAAAGAGACATTTTATGCACTTGAACATAGGTTTCCGTCTCGTTCCTCTCATTATAAAAGCTCAAGAGTTCTATTGAGCTAGCCGAGAAAAATTTGTCACTTAAAAGATGATCTATCAAAAGGACGTGTGTTGAACTTATTTCATGGTTTTCGCTCTAGTATGTCAAACAAAAGAACTATCTGATAATTGTCTCAAGTAAAACAAAAGTATTTTACCGTAAACTAGACAAAAACTAAGAGGAAAAAATATCAGAATAGATGTCAATGTTTACGTAGATGAATTTTATCTTGGTTAATTGAAGTAAATGCATTCAATTGTGAGTTTTTATTTGATTGAACTAGAAAATTCATTTAATCATGATAACTAAATTTACATCGAAACGAAATAGATTTTTGAAGACCAGTATCTCAGTTACAACCTATATCCATGTAGTTTCCATAATAGAATGAAAATTATTACTCGCAAGAGTTCAAAAACTACACAAATATATTCCATATTCTTTGTATTTGTCAAATCAGTTTTCTACATGTGCTTTCTCCCAACGTTGATGGAATTTTTCATCGACACATTTCTCCCGAGTATTTCCTGAAGGTAAGAACTATATGTTTTAAGAGAAGTATCATTAACAATTCAAATTAAGAAAAAAAATCTTGCTATCTTAGCGCTTGCAAAGCTGAAATGTGGAAATTCCATGAATTTTTTAAGGCTTATTATACTAATCAAAAATAAGCCAACTATAAAATATCTATGAGACGATGGTTGTTTTCTCATGAGACTCGATTTTTACTCAATCCTTCATTTCTATTAGTATTCGATTCATACAGAAATATTGGTTATCTTTCTCTATCTTTCTTTCTCTTAAAATTACCGACCATCTGTTACTGTTTGTTTAGATCTTTAGGTGCTTTCATATGCAGTGATGGCTAAGTTCGACAAGAAATTTGTACTCATGTAATTCTTTTGTTAAGAATTAAAGTTCACGTGAACTCCATCCAAACAACACAGAAATCCGGTGAGTTTCTTCTGAGATTAATTTCTTTTTATGCTCCACTCGACACATTCATCACTGACTAGTAAAATCGTGTGCCGTGAATTGAAGAAACAAAAGGTTGAAAATCTTCTGACTACTTACAGAATACTTATTAGAGTTTTAATAAAACCAAGGATTAGTTGTTGACTGCGTCCTACTGTTATCCTCTGAAATAGACAACATGATAGATTCATTTTATATTTAGTTGCTTATTATCAATTTTCGATAATCAGTAGATTCTTGCATGAAATGGAATAATTAAATCTATGATACGGCTTAACGAGTTTATCATAGGAATGTTTACAAAGTTCATAGTTTATCCTTTGAGATGAATAATTCAAATCGAATGAGTATTATAATGTTTAATTTTCTATAGTCTCATTTGAATTTTTGATTATCAAATTCGATTAGTATTGATGAAAGTTTGAATTATATATTATAAATCTCTATCAGATTATTTCATACACGACTTTATACTTATTTCCATTAAATCAATAAGAATTAACATGTATTTGTATCTGACTCTCGTATCAATTGACAATCAAATGTGACCAAACAGAGCCGATGACATTCCACATCTTATTATTATTATTCCATAGTACTCGGTAAGAGTTAAATTTAGAAATGAATTTTTCAAATCTAATTCGATATTGATCCATGCGTTACGAACTAACATACAACAGATGAATAGAAAGTATTCAAATAAAGAGAACTATAATAAAACAATGAAATACGATGAGCTTATGTAAAATATTTTCTAAATTCTTGACTATGAGCTGCGAGCAGAAACACAATGAACTTCTATTATGTTAGAAAATTATTAATTCTGAAGTCGCATATGCGATCAACGCAAGATTTAACATGACATCTCATGAATAAAAAAAAAGAAAATAATGACTATACGCCTATTTTTGAGAGAAAACAATCTAATGCCGATGATTTTATGCAGGCTTTCCGCATTGATTCTTTTATTTTAGAACACTAAGACGTACGTAAAAAACTTGAAACCATTCAACTCGATAATCATTAATCATGACGTAGTAATCTACACACGAGTAGAATGCAATCGTAGGAAACCTTAGTATTATTATTTTTGATGCGTATGCAATCATAAGATTTCTCAAATCTTTTGAGGTACGTTTCTTTTTGAAAACTATTACTAAAATGTATGATGACTTTTCTAAAGCATGATGAAAGAGTAACCTATGAACATATATGCATACGTACGAGTTTAAGTTTTGTAAGAATATCTGTTACTAAAGATAATTTTTTAATGATTTGTGCAACATCAGTTTCTGAATCAGCTAATGTTACTAATAGCTGCTCTCGTTCAGGATTAAGACGAATCGGACCTTTTGTTGGTGTTGTACTTCGTGCTCGTCGACTACTACAATGATCGATTCATTGAGAAGAAGAAAAACAAAGAAATCAACGAACTTGTGAATAATTGAATCATCTTGAAACGAAACTTTCGGTGTCGTAGTTCGTCGTTCTTGATTTTCATCGGCACTTGATGAACGATTATTATTACGTATTGGTGAAAGTGATTTCGAACGAGATAATTGCTTTGTTGAACGAGGTAAACGTTGTTGACAAGTTTGTTGAAATTTTTCTAATTCGATTAAAGATGAATCAATATCCGAACGAAGTCGATCAGTATTCTCTTGATTAGCATGATTACGATTCTATTTAAAGAGTATGTCAGTTCAAATTTTATACCGATAAGCAAAGATCGTCTATTTGTTTTTTTAATGGACTTACAAGTTCTTTCAACAGATCGATACCTTCAACAACTGCTCGAACACGTGTTTCATAGCTTTGAATATCCGCTATAAATGTTTCACTTTCCTTCGCTGACATAGTATTCGTTTGAGAATCAAGGCTTGTATTATGTTTATCCTGTTCATGACTCGAACTATCGTCCTCGTCGATAAGAATCTCAGTGACTGGATTTATTTCTAAACGTGATGTTGGATTCTATAAACATGAAATATCAAGAAATAAAATAATTAACATGACTTTCAAGACACACCTGCCAAGAAATTCTCTGTCCTTTTGTTGAACGACCTGGTGCTGGAACCCTAAAATTAGGAGAAGAAGAAAAATCATCGAGTATATGTTCACAAACATTATCAATTGATTCATACCATGGTTCTCGATTAGATGATGAACTTCGAGAACGAACTGGTAAACCTAATTTAGGAACAACAACTTGTTTCGGAATATGTGACGACGGTGATAACATAGTTTTTGTTTTCTTCGTTTTAATTTTGTTCATAGCACGTGTTGTACGTGTTCGAGGTGTTTGCCGACTTTTACGACCAGACATTTTGATGTCATTCTGATTTGTTGATCCGTTACGAAGTTCATTTTCAATATGAACATCAACAGGAGCAATGGCTTGCATCTAGAAATGTGCAGAAATGACAATTTACAATATCTGATCATCGATTAACTTATTTTCCTTTGTTTAATTAGTAACCATATTGATCTTGCGATAATTCATTAACTAAGTTATATCCTCTAGATTGAATGAAAGTGCGACATTTCTATCATGTTGACTTCGAGTGACATCTAACTAGAATACATGCATAATGCAAAGCGTTGGGAACTTATGACCTCGTTTTCGTAAATGAAAACAACCCACGATAGAATTATGCATCATAGTTCATAAATGAAAAACGTTTTTCATATAGGAACTCATCTTAAAACAATTATCGTACACTGATACGACGGCGGCTGACTTTGGAACAAGTAGTACGACGTGATGTATCTCAACTATTTAATTACGATATTTGATTGTAGTTGTAATATTAATGAGCAATAGAAATACTATTGATTTTCTGAATTGAATAAGAATCTGGTTGCATAGGAACTTCCATTGAGACATGCGTTTTAGTCAGTTCCGCTCTTTTTCAAAGAAAACATGAAACTATACCATGGATGCTGTTTCCAATATGCACTTGTGACTCTCTTGAATTAGAATTGTGAAAATATATTCATGCAAGCATTATGAGCATAATCAATAAGATAGTAAGTAGTATTCGTTGCAGTTGATGTAATGCTTTTTTTCTGTATGCTAAAATTTCCCTCGCCCTGCCGCATGTATGCGTTTATCACATTGGATTTAGTTTAGCTTCCCAGGTCGATCATTGCGGATGTTCGTAACGGTGTCTTAAACGGGGGAAAACGGTGCCATTACGGGCCGTAATCCGTCAGCTCGTTTTATGATCCGCCGTTTAGTGCAGTAAACGATCATCGTTTTGCGCCGTATGTTAGCCGCAAAACTGTATTCCAAAAAATGACCTCCATACAATATCGTGTAATATTATACAATATTACTTCTCGCATTACTTTCGGAGTACCGTTTTACGGCTAACTTACGGCGAAAAACAATCGCCATTTCTTGTAAAAAAAGATGATCGTTTACTGCACTAAACGGCCGATCATAAAACGGGCTGACGGATTACGTCGTGTAATAGCGCCGTTTTTCACCGTTTACGGTATTTTACGACGTCGTTTTCTTTGACCTGGGTTATGAAAGATTCGAAAATCATTGAAGTTCGATAGATACACTAAGACGTTTTATCATGTAGGATAGAGAAACAATCCATATGAATATACATGTTTAACCTAGAACAAGTCAAATCGATAAACATTATCCTATGTTTATAAATAAGTAATGATGTTTTCACACAATGTCACAGGATTGGTGATTTGAAAAACAATTTTCATATCATCACGTCCTCTTCTTTGTCAGATTTTATTTCTTATTCTGTGTGAATCTGAAAGTACTAATCTTAATAGATATATCTTTCGATGATCCTTGAAAAGAAATCCTTGTGAAAGGCTTTTGATTAATACTGCCGTTCACACAATAAGTAGAGAATGTAAAGGAAAAGAATAAGTTAAAAATAACAATGACTAGCTAATTGCTTCTCGTCCGATGCATGTATCATCTAAAATGAAACGACATCCTCGAGAATGTTTAGAAGCAACCGTCTATCATTCATTGATTCATTTCAATTCGATTTATAGTACATATCCCATTTCTCCTTTGCTGAAAAAAAACACATTGATAGAATATGTGTGTCTTACTCTTCGAACTTTGTCTTTTTTTTTACTTTGTTATAAACAACTCAAGATTCTCTCAGACGATAAATATAATTGCTCTGAATGGATCCTTGTTCAGCTCGTATGATTTAATTTGAGTGTAAACATAAACTTTAGAGCTCAAATAGAAAAATATTTTCCAACTTTTGACTCTAGTATCGGTTATTTAGTGTAAAAATGATGAAAAGAACATGATTATATAAATTTAAAAAAATCACAAGATCAATACAGCTCTACTCCTGCTTTCTTTCATCATTCATTTTTTTTAAGATTAGTTTCTTCTCTACGTTTCATGAATTTATATTGAACAAAGTTGGAATGCCTTTAGAAACAAAATTATACTGCATTCCAACAATACCAATGCCACAATACATGTATCTATCACAGAGGTAAATTTTATCAGGCACGCAACATATTTGTAACGTCTTATATTCCGATACATATTTTCTCTAGTTTCGTTCGTCCGTATTATGATTATCTGAACTTTTAAAATGCTCACTCAAAATCTAGCAGACTAATATTCTTAAAAGACAATCAATGTGCGTATCGTGACACTAACTTGTCGCTATTAACTATCATGCAGATGTTTATTGTGATACGTTTGGCAATACTATTTTAAGAATATAATGGAAAATAAGAGAATCATCGGAAGTCAATAGTATCGGAAAATGAATCAGTCATGAAGTTGAACCAGTGTGATATAGGCTGTTAGTTTTGACGAGGCACTACTATCGCAAGTAATCTTTCAAAATATGAACTCATCATCGACATTGAATCGTAATATTTTTCATGTAAATCTACAAACCATAGATGGCGTGCTGCAAAAGAAAACATAAAAATACAGCAAGGATGTTTAATTTACAAAAGTTGATTGACATCGAGCCCAACCTGTAACAAGAAGACATAAGACATATTCTTCAGATCCTCAATTTTCTCAGTTCGTCTTCATTGACTGGTGTCTTATATGTTAACAATCTCTGTCGAAAGTCATTGTAATATAGTTTTAGTTAATGAAGAAATGAAAAAAAAGAAATGATCACAATTATAAATTTCACCAAAAATGCAATCTTATTCTATGAGTACTATTGAGCCCCGACCTCCTCCTTCAAAAAAAAGTCAATTTTCATCAAAAATTTCGAAATCGAGATAAATGTATCAGAAGATAGCCGGTGTGTCGCTCTTTAAAAATTGATGTAAGTTTTTACTCGAAACCTATTTTTCTGTATGCCCTTCAAAATAAAACGGAATTTTTGTCAAAACAACGTCTCAAATAATGAAAAAATTTGGTTCAAAAAATATTTTTCGTTTTGTCTCGATTCACGACATGTCAAATGTGTAACCCAAATTTCTCAGTTCAAGTCACGATGATAAATTCAAGATGCAGGGCACTGCAGAGCCCTTTTTTCCAAAAACTGCCCTTCATGTTGACATGCTTTTTCTAACAAAAATAAATTAAAGATATATCATAGACTTGAAACGAGACATGTGGGTTGCCGAATTCGCTATTTTTGAATCTTGTCAGATCTGTATCTCAGCCAAACATAGTGATAGAGAGCTGAAACTTTTGCCATAGCGTTTTCATAACAAGCCTAACATATGCTATGAGTTTCGTGCGAGCTGAACATTTCTAGGCTAAGATGTGTTTTTGAGGGGGTGGCGGGGACCTAAATATTTATAATCTAATGAAGTTCGTTTCAGTTTCATATCATCAATATTTTATGTTTTCATTTTCTTCCATTGAGCTTTGTGTGTGACGAATATTTTCTATTACTATAATCAAAAACTAATGTTTCATGTTTCGGCATTATTAAACATCAATGTTCTTGATTTTCTCACGTCAAAAAAGGGCAAACTAGAATGTTTATGCTTTCTAAGTTAAAGTAGAAAAATAAAACCGTGAAAGCTTTTAAGTACATAATTAAATTGTAGTAGTTTCTTTTTTTGCGACGATACTAAAACATTGAACATACTTTTTAATTTTATGGATAAAGATCGATGATAAGACAAGATTTTAACAATAATTACCACGGAGTGTATGAAATGACATGCTTTTAACTCTCTCTTACTCTTTCGCTCTCTCCCTCATCAATTAACTTTCCCATTACTTTTAATTGTGCGATTTGAAAACCTTCAATTGAAATTTAAGCATCACATATTTTGAAAAGGCTTCTTTCTTTTTACGACAATATAAAAAAGATTTTAAAGTAAGTTTGTCTCGCTTAGATTCTACCTCGTAATTTATATTTTATTTTGCTATCAATATGAATAGTCTACGAGCTGAATGAGATCAGTTCACATGGCAATATAAAAATCTTAATCATTTAGTTAGTACTGAAATAATATTTTGCAACTTATTAGACAACTGACCAAAATAAGTATTTATTTTCAATTTATCCAATTAACTATTCGTACTGGTCATATGATTCCAATCTTTTCATCTGAGAATTCGCAGAAAGTTTGCCCTAGTGAATTGTTACTCGATTGACTTCATTCGAGATGGAAGAAAGCATAGCATAAACATTTCTGCTTCTTTTGTTTGCAGAATAAAAGAAGATTAAATTATTCATCATAATAATCTCTAGGACTTTCTTGTTACGCATGTATTTTAATGGAACCCTTTTGCGCTGCAAATAATTGAATTCATAAATAAAAAATAGAATATTGACGCTTAAAATGACTTATATATAGATCTACGATAAGTATTCAATTAATCATTAAATGAATAGAATCTACTAAAGTTTGTGATGTACAAAGTTAATTTGACGAGAACAATGCTCATCCGACAGAAGTTCTCGAGTAAAATTGATAGGCAGACATTAAAGTATTGAACGTGATCGAATTCAAACCTTTTCTTTCCACAATTCTGTTTTCCTATTTTATGATGTTTAATGAGTTGATCATCAAAAGAAGATCGTAGAACAGATACAATTCGATGCATTCTTTTTCTTTGAAACTAGATACCATTAGAAACACCGAGTTTCTGCATGCCTGAACTTCAACATATATGGTTTTAATCTCAATGAATTGGAATTGGCAACTGCTAACAACATGTCTTATACTATTACAAAGACAGATGTATTTTTTAAAATATATTATCTTTGCAAAACACGCAATAGAACGATGTTTAACCATAGATGACTTGTGTATACATACTTTCGGTCTACACATTTGTTTTAGATGTAAAGAACACAATTCAGATCTTTGTTCCTGTCATCATTAAATGAAAAGATTTCGACGACTAATTATATGTTTTTTGAAAAAACAACATGTCAAAATTATATACATCCCATACAGTGCTAGTCTCATTTTTTTTGTGATGTATTAGAGCAAGTATAATTACGTATAATCAATTTTGTCTCAGAGAATATTTTCATTGTCGTCGCTGTATGGCACTTAAAGGAAGGTTATCAGTGAATATTTATTCTTTCATTATTATCAACCAATAAGAAAACAGAACTAAGCATTTTATTTTTCTAGTTCTTATATAAATTATCTTACTTTCTTCGAGAATCTGTGTTCATTCTCAGTAAGTTTCACTGATAGTATATAATCTTAAAGAAAAATTAATTGTGCCTTTTTTTCCCATTAGAAACAAATTCAACTACAACAACAAGGTGAGTATTATTTTACAAAGTAGCTTCCCAGTTATTTTTATCGGTATCGTTGATGTATCAAGAATTTTATAAAAAAAAACATCAATACAACGTATGTTTTCATGTATTGAACAAGAAATTCCTTAGAAACGCATGAGGAATAATGGTAGTCCTTTTCTAGAAACATCTATTTCCTAAATGATGTATCTAGTAAAATTTTGTATTCAAAATCATGGTATGCGCATCGCCGACAACAAAAGAATTTCTACTTTTTATTTCTCCGTAACTATTTTCCCTAATATATCTATCGATGAGATCCTAATTGATATGAACCTCAATGACAAGAAAAACAAGAGGAATAGACAGTGTGAGTTAATATCGATGAAATAATCTATCTCATAAAAAAAAAATTTTCTAATGAACATTAAGTCAAGATTTATCGATCTATGTACATATATGTACGAGGCAACACAACATGCTTCTCTAAATTTACACTGAACCTCGAATGTTTTCTTGACATTCATCCACATGAGAGTTTATACCTATGAGATTCACACTTGCGTGTTAAGTTCGATGATTAATTGTGATAATCAAGTACATCATTCATTAATCGAAATTCGAGTAATAACAATAGAAGTTGATTGACTAGTCACAAGTCTTAGTAAAATCAAGGACAGTGCGGGATGTAAATGAAAACACTATCCCATATCGATGTTTTTTTTTTATTTCTATGAAACAAGAACAACAATATTGTAATCTTGAAAACTATTCTAATCGTTACTGCCTTATGGTATGAATAGAAGGAAATTTCAAATGAATATTTATTATCTAATTAGTTTTAGTTAATAGGTGAATTAATGGTTACTTTATTTCTTGTTCACATTTCTCTAAGTCATACGGTCCGATTGAATAAACTAACTTCATCATCACTAATATTGTCTGTAAATATTTAACAATTTAAGAAGATTAGAAAAAACGACCATATTTCTTTTCATCGAGATTATTATCAACGAGATTTAAATAGTTAAGTATAATTAGTAGAAGGAGATTTTTTTCTTTCACATGTTAATTGATTCTAAAATGCATTACATTAATACTATCACTTCTTTATCATATGATCTAGTCTCTTTTCTTTTTGAGAGTGACATCAACTAGAATTTTATCATCATAAATAATTAACAAGGGAAAAAATTCATTATCCTGCCCAAACACGTATTGAACTCTACTCCAAGGTTATACCGTTGTGTGTTACATAATACTGTTCAACATTCAGTCTATAGCCGTCTATTGCATGTTGAAAGCCAGACATTGCATTGTACTCAGTTGATGGCTGAACTTTAACATGTGGTCTAGTATTTACATGCTGTAGACTTAGGTAGACTGAACTTCGAATACTATAACCTAACAGAGATCGCTCGTCGAATTCAATGTCTTTTGTGAAAATTTATCATAGTTACTATATAATTTCCTACTAGAATTCATTAAAAATTCTTATGATTATTTCGCGTCTTTTTTAATAGAATTTTCCCAACGAAAAACATACTAGCTAATATTCATTTCAAATGAAAAAAAATGTCAGTAGTGTTTAATTGATCTTCATGAAAACAAGATAGAGATGTGTTCTCTAGTTGAACTCGCTTCTTTGTTGTTCGTGACACGTGCAAACCTGAAGAACTATCCATGGTGCATAATTTTCTTTGCATAAACGTGCGCTTCCAAACTTGCATGATTTATACCGTAATTGGTGAGCCAAAGGCATAAAAATCCTTTGCATTAGTATTCTGTAAAACATCCAACTAGCATTTCACTATGAAAGGAATCCTCTTAGTCATGCAGATTTTCTGAGGTTTATAACATCCGTTAAGTTCTCCGCAGCCATGCATATTAAAGTAAATCTTGTTTAAATTTTTCATTTCTATCACTCATATAATTATACATACATATGTCAAATGACAGATGCTTTTCCACTGGTGTTTTTGTTTCACAATATGCCATTTTTTGTTTATACTTAGAGGGCGAGTGTTGCTTAGGGGTTCACCAAGTTATCAAAGGTGAAAATGCTTCGCTCCGAAAGATCGAACAGAATTTTTTATGATTACAATACATTCATCTTTCCATTTTCTCTCGTTTTCTGAGCAAATAACTTTTGAACATTATCTCACATATATCAAACCAATCGTCTTCTAGTTATTATTTGCTTTTTGCTCTCTGAGTAGTAATTTTTTGCAACGGTATCAATAGAGTTATGACAATGATAATAAACGGTACTACGGTTGTCAATCAGCACGGATAAATGCCTCTTTTTACCGTTGTTCTTAATGAACCTGCATTTATTTTTATAACTACTCGATTTGAATTTTGTTTTTACTGATGAAAGTGTTTTCGGGATGAATCTTGGTTTTTTTTACACAGTTTGGCCAAGAATGTTAACGGAAGACGAGTCTGCATTTGTATAATTTGTTGTTTAACATCTTTAGAACATGAGGGAACAAACTCAATATAAAATTTTAAGAAATTGATTTTGATCCGTGAAATAGTGATGATGTAAGGGTCTCTATCGACATCGTTGTTATTTCACTAGAAATCAACCATGATATTCAGACCTATACTCGTGCTTCTTAAGCACGACAGACATTGAAATAATTCAGTGCTAAGGGCATCTATGTTGAAGTGACGACTAAAACGTCAGAAAACAAAATACACGTAATAATATTCAAGATTATAACGCGCGCATGGTCAAAACGTCAAGCAAAAAAATAAGAAGTTTAAGCGATGAATATAAGAAACTCAAGCTCTTAAGTTTCAAACAAGACCTCAATCAACTCTTTTTTAATACCGCATGACCTTCTTACTCAAGAAACTTCTGTATCTCAAGTGCATATTACAAGATATTTCTCTAGGGATAAAATTTCATCCAATAAGTGATAGTAGATTTTTTTCCTACAACAATTATCAGGTCTTCCTAATCAATTTCTAAAATGGAACACATTTCGTATGTCTCAAAGGGGAAACGGTGGATTTTGGATTTGGGGATTTTCTTTGGATTGTTTGTATTTCTTTTGGATTTTCGGATTTTGAAAACCCCCAAATCCACCAGCAATGTCCTCTTGAAAGTGAAGGAATTTCGAACTGAAATTTTCATCATATGTAGGCTTTGCGGTTCTTAGAATATTCTCAAAATTTCAGCATAAACAGATGTTTTCTTCTGAAGATAGTGCGATTGCAAGCAATAATCATATTTCACAGCACGATCAGAAAATCCTTTTCTCTTGAAAGTTGATTATGTTACGAGGAAAACATTCGTTTACATTGAAACTTTTAGGATATTTTAAGAACCACGAGATCTAAATATGATGAATATTTCAGCTCGAAATTCATTCATTTACAAGAGGACATTGCTGGTAGATTTTGGAGTTTTCGCGATTTTTTTTGGATGGGCAATCCAAAAAATCCGCCGTTTCTCCCTTGGTATTTCTCAATATGTTTTTGATTTTTAATATTTAGTAGTGCATGAGAATCAGCCACTAAAGTTCAGTTATACATATACAAATTAGGTATTAAAGTGTTCAGTCATTCACGATCTATTTACATTTTACTATGTAAGTTTTCAGTAGATTCCCGGTGAGAGATTGACTTTTCTTCTAATATATTTGAAATCAAATAAAATACCTCTGCTTTTATAAAAAGAAAAATTATCTGGTGGTCCTGATGAAAGTTTATATAAAAATCTTGTACAAAGTATTCGATGCAGTTTTTTTAATTTTCTTTCAAATGTTGAAAATCAAACATTTCTATCTAATTAATCGTCAATTCTTTTCTAAAACAAGTTGTATATGAATCAAAGTAATATTCTCAATTGAATAGGGTTATGTTTTACTGAACTAATTCTTTTTTCATATGTCCAAACTGTTGAACAACACATATATTGTATTTATTTCATGATACTATGCAACCTTATAATAACACCATCTCGATTTATGCTTTTAAGATTCCCCCTTGAAGTAATAATTGGCCATAGGATTGCAAGAAGATTTTTTTAGAAGTCTCTGGTTTGACAGTAGTTGATTTCTACAAATTTCTGTTTGAATAAAAAGTACTCTGTACTCGAATCTGAACATTTCGTGGAACATTATTATAAATGCATGCAAAGATACAGTATGTAAAATAATTATTCGGACACGTTTATTTTCATTCTTTTTTTCTGCTTCCGTAAAAGCTATAACGAATCTGAAACATGATTCTAGTAGAGAAAATTGTTTCCGACAAGAATATAAGGGCATAAAAATTATACTCGGATTTTTAACGATGGGGTCTCCAGAAAACCAAAACCCTAAATTTTCTGAAGCTCGAACGTGCAAATATAACTTTGTTTAGATTACATAGAAACATAGAGCAAACAATCCTCTACAAGATGAGACGTCTCCGAGGTGTCTGCGACATTTTTTGGTCGAGATACAGCACCTTAATATTACTCCAAAAATAGTCTTTTTCTTACAAATGATAGAAAAACGACTATTTGGTCTTCCGTAAGATTGCTTTAACTCAGCTAAAAAATGTCGCAGACACCTCGGAGACGTCTCATCTTGTAGAGGATTGTTTGCTCTATGTTTCTATGTAATCTAAACAAAGTTATATTTGCACGTTTGAGCTTCAGAAAATTTAGGGTTTTGGTTTTTGTGGAGACCACATCGTTAAAAATCCGAGTATAATTTTTATGCCCTTATATTCTTGTCGGAAACAATTTTCTCTACTAGAATCACGTTTCAGATTCGTTATAGCTTTTACGGAAGCAGAAAAAAAACGATGAAAATAAACGTGTCCGAATAATTACTTTACATACTGTATATGATTTTATATATTCAAACATCCAAGAATCAAATAATAAGTTCTCATTGGTTTTTGTTGAAACTATAGTTTGTTAGATCTTAGCTCTCATGCGACAATTAGTATCTCATGGGTACAAAAGATTCCTGAAATAAACCTAAGTATCTTACGTTCTATGAAAACTCGTATAGCTCAATAATAATATTGAAAGAAACTAAGACATATCTAGTGTAATTGAATGAAATGAATCAATTTATTCTTCTAATAGTAGATAAAACTTGCAAGTATTTATTCGTGAGTAATGTGTTTTTGTACAATAATTCGAAAAGCAAGAATTATCTGTTGAAATGACAAGCAAAACGACAACAAGGATGTTAGTCTGTCGTATTATTCTTTGAATTTAAATGCTAGAAAAATTTTTCAATTGTTAAAACGAACTGATTATTAATGTTTACTTTTCCGCTTCATTGTCTAGTTGACGTCAGAAGATTATCTTAGATGTTCTCAATTGTAAAATCTTCTATAGATTCTGTGCGATATTAAGTAAATTTCGTACGGTGGTAGTCGTACGATTAATCATCGAGAAAGCTGCGTAGGTGTCCGAGAACGCCCTGTTTTAGACACTGTGTCATTGATCATTTATGTAAAAAAATGAATCTTTGGTCTCCATCAATAAATAATGAAACTGAACTCAATATATTAAAAAAAACTCATCAGCCGTTCGATAATCGTTGATGCATCTAAGTGTAGCGAACTCTATCATGACGTTTCGAGAAAGTAATAATACAAAGATCATATTTGTTAGTTTTTTTGTAACAATGTCAAAAAACGAATACATGATCGGTATTACAGAAACAACATTTCATGGTTGTGTGAGTGTTTCTTTTTCATAACTAATCCTTTAGATTATTCTGACTTTATGAAGACTCGTGTTAGTATTCTATCAGTTTTAGAGTCCAAAATATATATATTTATTGATAGGCGCAGCATAAGTTCTTTTTTTCTTAAATTTCCATCGGAAGTGATCAACTGAGAAAGTTCTCTAAAGGTGAATAAGTAGAAAATAAAAGAGTAATGAAATCTAGCTATATTTACTTCATTGACTACAAAGAGAAACACAAGAGAAAATAATTCAACTATTCGCGTGGATTAATATAAGCCGTGCCGCATGCCATCTCTGTCAATAATCTATTGATTGAGGAATCCAGCCGTTCTATTTTTTATTCTACTGTCAAGGGTAAAAAAAATTGACGCATCTTTTTTTTTACATCCGATCGAGATGTACTATTAGTTCTTTTTTTTATCTATTACTAATGTAGACAACAATATCAACTACTTGACAGCGTTGCCATTCAACCATTTTGTTTGTAGTCGGGATGTGTAAAATTTTATTTTCTCTTCATTATTCATCTCAATCTTCGTTACTTGATTCTTTGTATTCAGAATAAAAAAAAAACAAGTTGATATCTTCTAATCTGATTTCGATGATTACATAGTATCTTTTCAAAAAAAAAATGATCTAGGTTATACTTCGTCATCAATATTTCGTATTAATTATTTTAGAACGCTTTGTCTCTTGTGTCTATAGATGCATAAATGCTTATTTGAATGGACTATTCAATTTGCATTCTGATCTCTACATAGTATGTTAAGTTGACCTGAACTCGGAAAGCACTCCTTGTGCAACAGTTATAATGTAACCTAGAAAGACTAAACTGATGAGACATACAACCTTTAGATCTAACAACATCAAGATCCATAGTTACAAGAGTAAAATAGAACAAATAGCATAATCTCTTATGTTCATTTTTCAAGTAGTACTTAATTGAAAAATCTCAAGAACTAACAAAGCAAAAAGAATATTGGCTCGTGTAAAGTATGCACATATGTTTTCTATCTCATTAGTATGAACAACCATCAATTGTATATAATAATTACTGTTTCTATAGAAGTCTAAATTAAAAATTTTTCTCAAGCACTATTTTCTGTTGTTTTCTTTTTGCTAATGATGAATATTTGGTTTTAATCTCCATAAAAAAACAGAATAATAAATAAACATCATCATCATGAACGAAAACAAGATGAATTGAATTCTACTGAGACATTATTAGACACAAATTGAAAAAGAAACATATAAACTTATCCATCTGCATGCAATAATAGGAAATAAGGAAAGAGTTAATAATATCAAAAGTGGAAGGATATTGAACTATCAGTAAATATTATCCTTATATGAGAATCTTCAATTGACAGACACTACAAAAAGTACATTATGTCGACTTGCAATACAATAACATAGTCTCAAGTGAAATCTAACTATAACTTATGTATTTTTTCTCATTCACAATATAATTTCGAATATTAAGGAAATAGATATGTTTAGAGCACTTGCTTTTAATTAGAATCTATGTTCATTTGCCTCATGATATACAAAAGAAAAGAAAATGAACAGAGACAAGATTGTAGTTGACACGTTATTATTTTGTTATCGTCTTCGTAGCTAAATAATATTTTGAAGTAGAATAAAAGAAATGAGCGAAGAATAGGAAGAGACAGAAAACAAAACCGGAAGAACAGAGTCATCACATGATAAGAATGATAATAGTCATTAGAGTCTTTCATTCAGGATGTTGCTTTTTCTATTGTTCATAAATTCAACAAATAGAATTTCATTACATAGGAAACGATAGTCATGTTTTAACATTAGTTTTTCTAGAAAAAGAAATCACTGATAACAAAGTGAATTCCGTCCGTGGAACAAATGTAATCAAGTCATTGATGATTAAGATCTGTTATTCTAAACTAGTTATTATGTTTTTGTATTTGAATAATACAATACTAGAAGATATTTTGTTTTCTTCCTTTATTATTAAGTGTCCGTAAGCCGTAGCCTATGTTATAATTCCAAGAAAAAGAAAAGTAAAAGGCCTATATTGATGATTCATGAAAGAAATGGCCACCAATATTATCGAGTATGTTCTTGATATTTTGTTTTTATCCTTATCACAAGTATTGATTAAAAGATAACAAGAATCAATGGAAAGAGAAACGTATTTCTACTCATATTTGTTCACGTGAAAAAATCAATAATGTTCGATTTCGAAATACTTGTTTTTTATTCATTAAAAACAGAAATAGAACTCTTATCGCACATACTAATGATAACACTATATATTCAATATATTTTGTATTACAAACGAATAAATACCCTTTGGTAAACTAAATTATACCCTGCATTGATCTGTCATCATTCATCATTAACACTTTTTTATAATATTAAATGAACAATATCTCTTCAATAGGGGCACAAGGAAGATGAGGAAAAAATATGGATATATATATATATATATATGCGATTAAAAATAAAGGAAAGGCACAAGAAAGAAAGAGAACAGTACTCTACTGAGTGAGTGCCATTTTTATATGAATTACAACACCAAAATATATTATCAACATTCGCTGAGTATTGTTTTTAAACATATGAAAATAAAATATTGTTGAATAATATTTTTACTTCTAGATTGAGTGTCCCCCATCTAGTTTCTTTTGTGATTTCATTAAACAATGGTATCAAACGAAAATTTAATTACCGATGACGTAAATCTATTGAAATCATCTCTATCAAATCTCTATAATCAATATCCAACAACTTCACTTTCATTCTCTGATTTATATACGTATGAAGTTATCATTTTACTTATCTATGGTATAATGGTGATATTCTCGTTTTTTACAAATTCTATTGCTATAATTATCTTTTTCTTCGGTCGTCGTTCGCGTTCGGAATTGACACCATTCTTACTAAATTTATCCGTATTTAATATCATCATGACCGTTTATTGTATACCATTTACAATAACATCAGTTATATTTCAACGTTGGTTATATGCAAGTGCATTATGTGTTGTACTTGACGGTTTTAAAACATTCTCTGTATCCGGTGTTCTATTGACATTAATAACCATAGCTGTAGACCGTTATTGTGTTGTGAAATATCCATTGACAATTAAAATATATTCATCTAGAAAACGTAATCTCATGGCTATACTTGTCATATGGATACTTAGTATAACCTTAGCTCTAATATGGTCTCCAGCACGTTCATTACCAGTCAATGAAAAACGGCTATGGGTTAGTTCACGTACATTATTGAATGATTATTTGAATACATTTGACAATGTAACTAATTTTCAAACATCAAATTATTATTTAAAACAAATTCATTTTGAAATTGTCGATACGTTACAATGTCTACCTAATAAAAGTACACGACCAGTTGAAGTTCAAAGAACAATATTAAACTTTTTACAAACATACTTTTTTCCATTGTCTATATTAGCTTTCGTTTATTTACGTATAGCAGCTATATTATGGCAACGAAGAAACGATGTGAATTATGATCTTAATAATGCTGGAAGTAAAAATTTATTTACCCAAGAAAGTATCCAATTCAGAAAAAAATTAAAACAAGTAAGTCTTTGTACGGTATACTTATTCATCAAAAGTTGTGTTCTCCCAATTTATCTAGCTTTTAAAAAACAATATTTCATTTTGCTTCAAGTACACTTAATAATTTCCACATAGCATTTATGAAAATCGAGAAAAAGAATTGCTAAAAATTATAGATGACATTCAAACGGATAGACAATCATCAAATCATTGATTTTATTTACATGTAAAACTAATCGATGAATCCGTTCGAAAAACAAGTTATTAATTAACGATTGAAATTCTGTTAATTATTATTTGCGCATATCCGGACTGCAATTATAAATAGCAAAAAGTTCAATCGAAATATCCTATTGTCTTTACAAATAATCTAAATGAAATTTTTCCAGAATATATATATATATATATATATCATTATGTTAGCATAATCAAAACGAGTTATTCAACAATCTACCAATGAAATAGTCTTAGAATGTCTTCTTAATATAATTATTTATTCGTCTGGATATAATTTGAGTAGTAAATTCTTGTTATGACACATCCTTACATCAAAGACTTGTATTTAACTATAAGAGACAGAAAACAAATTGACAGTTGTCTATGAAATAATCTTTAGTTTTCTTTTCTTAATGAAAATTGTTTGCTACGTCAGTGAAAATGTTGATGTTGCATATATCATGTTAAGCATGAATAATATATTAGATAGATCATTCATGTATAGAAATTTTCTATATTTCAAAAAAAACAAACTACTATCTTTAATGTTAAATATTCATATGATACTTCATGATTCGATGAAATTTCGATTAACTCCTACTCTTCTTATTTTATGCTTATCAAGACTTTCATGTGAAAAAATATTCATTTACATCTTGAGTTCATTATTCTTACGACTTGTGGGGTCTTGAACAATTTTTACGTAATAGAACTCTCATTTAGATTTTGATTAAATGTACGTATAAATAAAACGTACAACTACAATATACATCAACATTTATATCTTGAATAAAGTAATTAGTAAAATTGATGCATCAATTTAGAATCAATAAGAATGTTAAGTTTTTCGAAACATGATGAAAATGAAATGAGCTATTTGTAAAATTTACGTTCTCTATCAGATTGAAAAATCAAACTATTTTCAATTTAATAATTTATAAATTTTTGATAACACGCAAACAAAAGATAATATCAATCAATATTTTTATTTAAGAAATGATTACTTATTATCTAATATTCAGGATATGATTTCTTTGACTCATTGATAATTCGAAGCGAATATTCTCGTACAATATAAATACACGAAATTTGAACATGAATATAAGTTTCGAAAAATATTCAGATTTCTATTTTTCTTATCTATTCGAGCGTGTGAACAACGATACGTCGATTTCCCCTTAGAAACATATTTTTCAATATTTCATCGATGACGGTTGTCCTATAATAATCAATTATTAATTGATATCACAATGTATCTTTCCGATGTAATTACGAGATCTATTTATAATTGTGTCATCTATTAATAATTGAAATCAATTATAGAAACTGTCAACTTTTACTCCATCCATGTTTTATAGATTAGATACTCTAACACTGAAATAAAA
Source organism: Rotaria macrura (assembly GCA_900239685.1). NCBI lineage: Eukaryota > Metazoa > Rotifera > Eurotatoria > Philodinida > Philodinidae > Rotaria > Rotaria macrura. The sequence goes on from OENT01000578.1 coordinate 72,547, forward strand.
TGAAATTCATAAGAAAACATATTATATCAACAAGTATACATTAAGAGTTCGAATAAGACATGTTTAAGTTTAATGAGGATTATCTTTCGATATAAATATTCTCATAGGATATATATTTTTAGTAAAAATTATTATTATTATTATTATTGTAGGGTATCAAAATGTTAGTTGCTGTTGTTGTACTCTATGCTATACTTTGGCTGCCAATGAATGTGTTTCAATTATGTTTAAATATCATTTGTTATCAAGGCACAACGTATCAAACATTTTGTACTCATCCAACAATGATTAAACTTCTTTATATTATTGCTCATTTTTTAACTGTGTCCAATACAGCTATTAATCCAATTATTTATGGATTTACAAATAATCGATTTCGAGTAATATTTAACGATGATTCTTTTTGTATCATTTCATTTGAAACTCGTCTCTTTCTATTTCTTGTTTCTTCTTCGTAGAGTGATATTCGTCAGCTAAGTCGTCGTCTCGTACATTGTCAAGGACGGCCACCTGTTTATTTTCAAGCACGATTTGCAAAAAATCATCCACAAGAACCTTTAAATCGTCATCCTAATACAAAAAATAATCCAACTTTTGCGCTATCATTAAATCCACGAATGCGTGGAAAATTGACAATACAACGGCCAGTATCGTTAAGCGATCAAAATAAATTATATCGAACTCCACAAGCAAGTAGTTTCATTGGAAAAGATCTTTTTGTTTCGAATATTCGACATACAACTTGAAAGAAATATTTTTCTTTTAAATTACATGAATGTTGTGTCAATGTTGTTTTCTTTGCTTTCGTTGATTGTGAATTCTACACTCGTAGATTAAAAATATAATAATATAAATATGCTAATTATTTCGTTATTACGTTTCTCTATGTCTTTACGCTTCATTGCAATCGTCGATATAATTAATATTTTGCATCGATTTATAACCGTGCTATGTTTAAGACAAAAAACAGAAAAGCGTCAACGACGTAAGCATCGTGCTCATTTTACAATTGCATCATGTCTTATCCGACAGGTATGGGTGCTCACACTGGTGTGCATTATAATCATGTAGCTGCTCAAATGCAAGAATATCTAAATCATTCTCATCAGTACCATTCTCATCATGTGTCAGGTTACTCAGGAGATTATCCATTAACTTCCCAAATGTACCATTATGGTTCTCAACAAATGGGTATAGATCCAATGGTAGCTGATGAGTTTGGTGCATTTGCCAGAACTTTCATGCGTAATTTATTTTCATGATTTCACAATTCACTTGAGAAACTACATCGAAATTGAATTGATTTGGTTTCTTTTTTTCTGATTTATTTTTATATTAAAAAAAAATACTACATTGTTTTTAATAATCTTTGATTTTGTATTCAATCTCGAAATACATTCTGAAGAGATAAAAAAAGCAATTCAATATTGGTTGAACAGGTACATGATGTAATATCAATCGATGTTGAAGTTCGAAGGAAGGAAGCTGAACTAACATGTTGATTATTGTAGACGTAACAAGGAAATAAGATAAAGCATGCTGCCAGCTATATCATGAATATTAATTTTCAAGGATGAAATCATCATATACTTTTATCCCAGGTTGAATTTTAAATAATGCCCAATTTTGTTTTTGAGTATTGATGTACCAAATGATGCGTTTCAATTTATAAATAAACTAAAACTTGACATGTCAAAGTATTAGCAAGATACTGTTACAAACATTGAACACAAGTGTGTTTCTTTGTTTGCTTACACTTTTCCGATTCTCTAAGGATTTAATCATTTTTCGTACAATTATAGATATTTATAATTCTTTTCATGTACAGCTTCACATGCTCTTGTCTAGAGTTTTATAATAAATAATTGCAGAAATTCAATAATAAGTAATTTACATATTTCAATAGTAACATATTCTGGAGTGATTATATTATTGTAGTACTATGTCATGCCATTATCTCCGTGGGATGTGAGAGTAGATGAGAAAAACTGTCTGATTTCCACTTACTCTTTATAGTCTCTTCTGAAAAGGAACTGCAAAAGTAATGTATTAGTTTGTTTTTTTTTTCAAATATGAAGTGACGTAAGCATAAAATTAGTTATAATGTTTTACTACTTTCTCATTTTCAATTTACAAACTCAAAATAGAATGTTTGAGAACTTGTTGAATATAATCATGACATCCAAGTACTTCTAGTTATTCAACGTATTCATTCTTTGACCTTGAACTGAATATTTCTTCAGTATGATTCATAGGAATTATTTCGAGTAATTTTATGAAAGAAAAAGAAATGCGTAATTAGTAGAGAGAGAGAGATATTTTTAGAACATCTAACGATTTTTTTCTTTCATCAGAAGTCTCTATATGAATGAATAACTTTTCTGTATTGCTATCTAGATGATAAGTCAATATGATGGTTGCTTTAAGTATTTCCGTAACATTACAATTTTTATAATTTACTGTTTCCTTTGACGAGTAGAATAATCGAAATATTATAAGATTTTTTAATAAAAAAAACTGTTAGCGAAGAAGTAGATAAATAAAGTTCGAACATGTTCAATTTTCTGCTCGTTCTATCAGTACAATTAATCATTTGTTTTTGAACTTTCTTCATAAATATAGATATAGAAAATTGAGTGCATTTAGAAGTATAACTAAAACATATATTTTACTCTTCGTTAGAGCCCAATAATTACTAATCTAAAAACCGAATGTCAACTATTGCCAGTATTTTACTATCTGTGTTAATTGACCCAAAGAACTATGAGCAGCAACTTTCATTTTTGATGATCTTGTATCGATAGACAAATTTTGATTTGAAATTCTACCATTTTAAGTTTCATGTGTCATTCAGTTATCGTAAAAATGAAATACACTCGAACTCATTCATATTTCATTTGACACAATATCAAAATTGTTCAATAATTTGAAAACTTAATGAATCACTGTTGATATGCTAGCATTTACCGTTCATGAAATCGCACAAGACATCGTTTATCTATTAGAAACTAATTCATCGAACACAATGACATTCTATCAATATATTGAAGAAATTTCGATTTTTCAATGAGAGAACGTCCTGCTCGAGGATATCTGGTATCATGTTTTAAGAAAAATAATTCTCATTTAACTAAAGGTGTGTTTTGCATGCTCTTTGCATATTATTCTTTTATGAGTGTTACGAATGAGCTAGAAAACCTTATTGCCATTTCTTCTCATTATTATTGATTAGCTCGAACAATCGTCAAAACACAACAAGAAAATAATGTGTCAGTAATTACATGCATACGACATTCTTATACATTAAATAGCAATGTAATTACGATAGAATATCAATTATTATTGATGCGTCAATGTTGATTCACTGTGTACAAGAATATATTTTTATTCAATGGAATTAATTTCATGTACGGTATTCGTTATAAAGTGTTGTTTTTTTGTTTTCGTTGAATGAAATCAATTATTTTCCATGAGACAAATGAATCGTGTAAGAAAAAAAAATAACATTAAAGTCTCTTGATGACGTTCAATGCCAATATTGAGACAGTCTCACGAGGATCAATGATCTCTTCTTATCTATATGGAAATAAACGACACTAAATTTAATCGACTAGACGTTAATCAATATGACGTCTACGAGAATAAAAGTAAATTCTTCTAAATGCTTCGTTGATTTTGTCAACAGAAAATTCAATTTGTTCTTTAAACATTTTGTATAAGAGAAATTTTGTTACAAAACTATAATTATAAAAATGTTCTAATTATACATTGAGAGAATGACAATAGTTTTGTTCATGTACTTTAATGAATTTCTCACTAAAGTAAAAGAAATTAAATCAGAAATTCGCATCCAAAACAAAACTCTCAAGTTGATACAGCTCGATTTCTTGACTATTGAATTGTTTTTTAGTTTTTCAAAGGATAGCTAAAATAGATAACGGTTGAGCCATAAAGAATTAAACTAATTTGTTGTCGCTATTACTCAGTCGGTTTTAATGCTATTGGTTCAACTTCTTTTTAAAAAACATGCAGTCATATTTGGAATATGTTTCGACAATTTCTACCCAGGCTTAAATTACAGGAGATACATTTTCTGACTATTTTCAAATACGCTCTTCTGGATATCCTTGAAAAACGTTTCTTTGAAAGTGTTCTTCGCCTATTAAATAGATATTTTCCGAAAACTCGCCCAAAACATCTTAATTTGGATTCTCACGGATGCCTACCGCAGACAAACCTTTGCATGAATCGAACAAGTGCACAGAAATGTAGTCTAGTATGTTAGTTTTCAAAGAAAAAAAGAACGCGTTTTTACTGAAGGGTATGGGTTTTCGTGCAAGCATCAATCACATGAAATGAAAGTTGAGCTTTTTCGAAAAAGGGAAAAATTGATATTGAATTCTTTACTCATGTTTTTATCAAGAAAACTTTCAAAGACATGAATCTTGTCCAGAATTTGATACTCTTTAATAAGGTCGACTTAGGTTGGTTGTAGCTCCCCATGTGGAAAACGGTTTTAGAAAAGACGTTTTTTGTGCTTGAAAGTTGAAGATTTTTGGACCTTTTTCCTTCGTTTTAAAACTTAGTTGTTTTATCGTCTACAAAAATGTTTTACACATGAGTTTGTAGAGAATTGAATGACGAATCTTTAAAAACAATTTTGTGACCAATAGCGTCGAAACTCACACAGCTATAGTGACAACAAACTAGTGTAATTGTTTATGGCTCACCCGTTAGATATGATTCTATGCAACAACATATTTCACATGGTGTCATAGTGCAACGCAAAAACATCTTATGTTCAGATTTCTTCTTTGTATCTAATCTAAAATGCGATCATCAGGACAAGAAGTTATGAACCGAAAATCTTCTCAACATATCCATAGTTACTAAGAGTTTATATGATAAACTCACCTTTTAGAAGTATCTTTTCACATGAGAACTAATTTTCTTAATCCTTCAATCATGTATCCTATGTCTTTGTAGTACAGTTCAATATTCATAAAGGAAAAAAACTATTCGTTAATAAACATATTAAATGAGTTTTAGTTTATTATCGTGTATAAGAAAACAATTATAATAATAACGGATGCGGCAAAAGTTTTGCATTAATAACTCTGTGATTGAATGCCGTAGGAACTTGATGTTTTTTTTTATTCGAAAGAGCAAAGTGTCTGAAACACAAGTATATAAAAGAATTTGATTGGAAATGTTTTTCGAAAGCTACAATAACGGGTGAACCATAAAAAATGGCTGTCTCATTATTTTTTCAATATCTTTTCTACTTCACTTTTGTTTGGACTGAACCTTTTCTAGAAAGATGTGCCATTCAATTCTCTACAAAACCATGTGTGACAGATTTTTTGTGAAATACAAAATACCTAAGTTCTAAAACGAAGAAAAAATGTTCAACTTTCAATTTCAAAACTGATTAATATTTGGAGAATGTTTCGACAATTTATATGCAGCCTAAAATCACTGGAAAAAAATTTTCGGGCAATTTCGAATACACTCTTTTCGATAGCTTTGAAAAAACTTTTCGTTGAAACTGTTCTTCACCTATTAAATAGGTATCTTCCGAAAATTTGTCCAAAACATGTTAACTTCGGTTTTCAAGAAAACTTACCGCAAACAAAATTTTCCATGACACAAAAGAGAGTGTACAGGCATGTAATCGAGTATCTTAACTTGCAAAGAAAAAACATAGTCAAGAAATAACGCTTTCTTTACTGGGCGGTATGCGTTTTCGTGCAAGCATAAAAAATGAAATGAAAATTGAGTTTTTTCGAAAAAGCGAAAAATTCATCCGGAATTCTTTATTCATGTTTTGATCTAAAACCTTTCCAACACATGAATCTTATCCAGAATCTGATGCTCTTTAATATGTTTGGCTTAGTTTTTTCATAGCTACTGACATGAAAAACGAAATTCGAAAAAAACGGATTTTGTTCTTGAAAGTTGAACATTTTTTCTTCGTTTTAGAACTTAGGTATTTTGTAGTTCACAAAAATCTGTCACACATAGTTTTGTAGAGAATTGAATGGTGTATCTTTATAGAAAAGGTTCAGTCCAAACAAAAGTAAAGTAGAAAAGATATTGAAAAAATAATGAGACCGCCATTCTTTATGGTCCACCCGTTAATCTTAGAATACAAAGCTTGGAAACACTATTCTGCAACTTTTTTTGGGAAAATATTTTTGTATCCAAAAACATTTGTTTGAACTTTTTCAGTACCAACTTTCGACGCTTTGGAGCACCATAACGGAGGCTTTCATTTGCTATTAAAATAATTGGTATAACATACAAGAACATGAACAAAAGATAATCTGATTAAAAAAAGTTTAAGCTCTCTTTTTCATATTAAATATATAGCTTCTAGCAGGCTCTCTTGTAAAATGGAGCTTATTTTTTCGACTGCTGTCATTAGTGATGAAAAAAAAAGATGACTCAGATGGTAACATAAAAGCTTTCGTTTCTACCGTTATGAAACATCTAGAAAAGTTCTTTTTGTTGTAAATCAATAGTGCTCTATCCTAACATTATAAAATCTGGATTAGACGAATAAAAAGAGAACCTGTCTAATTATAGGATATTTTTTCTAAGTTCAAAAAAATTGCAGAATAGTTTTCTGGCGCCTTCTATTCTAAGATTATTGTGTTCTTAGACAAAAAAATTTCCAATCGAATTCTTTGATATATTTTTAAACTAGACACTTTGCTCTTTCTAACGAAAAAAAAAACAATCAAGTCTCTACGACATTCTATCATGGAGTTATATTAAAAATAAAACTTTTGTCCCACCCGTTTATCATTATAATATTTTTTAAAACGTTTTCAACCAATATTCCTTAATATAATCTTCGATTTCTTTTCCATCATTCCATTCAAAAACATCGGCTTCAAGCTTTTTCTTATGTATTTCTTCTTGTTGTTTCAATTCTTTAGCCATTCGATAGCCACTTCGAGCACAAACTAAATCGCCTTGTTTCAAAGAATTTGCTGCACATACATCATTATGTCCATCACCAATAAATAGAACAGGTATTCGATTAGGAAATTTAGTGCCAAGATATTTATCAATTATTTCTCTTTTACACATATTCGATGGACATGTTTGACATGTCTGTTGACCATATTGCTCGATAATTAAACATTGTTCATCGTTATTGAAATAGGCTGGATTTGTAAATATATCTTTAAATGCATGATCAAGATGATTATGTTTTAATATTGTATTTATAAATACAAGATTCGAATCACTGGCAATAATTATATGACTATTCGGTAATGAATGTAGATATTGTATGAGATGAGCAAAACCACTGGTCAATGATATTTCTTGCATATTTTTTATATAATCATTTTCTTGAATATGAAATTTATGTAATTGACGAAACAATTCTTGCATACGATCGGTCCAACATCTGTATTGTGAATAGTTTTTCTCGGCCATTATTCGTTCGTCATCGGATGGATATAGTTTATTAATATGTATATCTGAATTATCATCGATGATTGTATGATCGAAATCGAAGACAACTAAAAACATCCTATATTTTTTTTTATCTAGAAGAAAGTTGAACAAGACATTTTACGATACATTACATTAATATTTTTGTTTTGTTTTACTAAAGCAGCTGACTGCTGTTCATTTAGGGATGAAACAAATATCAAATGGATTTGAATTTGGCCTGTATTTGATTCTAGCAGTGGGTTCCGTTTGAATTTAGCGATCAGAAATTTACCTATCGGTCACACTTAGATTACAGACTTCCAGAATAGTAATTTTGAAATTACGTTAGAATAAACCAAGTTCAAGACCTTGGATTTGTTTCAGTGCTATGTTCCATCGTCTCGTTATCTAGATGGATTCTACGATTCGTTTTCGCTTCGAGTTATGACTCAGACTTGCAGACATTTTAACAGCATACATGCAAATGCTTCGACTATAAAAAGATAAAGAAGATGAAAACCGCAAACATATAAAATTTGAACAGATTGAATTGATTTATATACAAATCGCAAATTTTTGTTGAAGTAGAAAAGATGATTATTAATATCGTACATATGAATTCCATGTGTTTTTATTTCAAGTATATCATGGCACAATTCAAATGTATGCAAATAGCAAGGTCGAATATTTTCAAGTGTTAAAATTTGCCTAAGAGATTTTGTGTCACACTCAATACATTTATTAAATATATATCATCAAAGAGAATGTCGTGTCTATTAAGATTTGTATGAAATAATACTCAATTTTTTTTTCGAAACACGATCTAAAAGAATTATTGAAGTGCAAATAGTAGAAATTCACATCTCAAACAGTAACACTCGGTCTCCAGATGCATCATAGACCTTATTCATGTACGATTAAAAACCGTATGCTGATTAGATAGCATTGTAATAGATGAACCTGTTTCTTTATTCTAATCCTAGAGGATTAAGTAAATGGCTGTGAGCTATTGTTTCTCAAGATCGATAAATAGAACCAGGCTTTGATTACTTAACAACAGCAGTTACATCATATTTTACACTTTAATCTCCTAAGAATATCTCTAACAGTTTTTTTGAATAATGATAAAGCGACACTGTCATTTGATGAAGTGTACACAGGCTACTGAATGTTACTTTTGATCCAAATGTTTGTTTTATGCTTTTGATTGATGATCTACTGTTTCGGAATAAATCGATTTCAGCTAATTTCATTATTTTTTTTTGTATCATTATCAAATATCAATATTCTAACATAAGCATTTGCACTATACGACTAAAGAAAATGTACTAAATACTCGTCTGTATATTCAAATTCAATCCTTTTAGTGTTTGAATCGATTGTATGCTATTTTATATATCTATCTTGCTACGTTATTTCTTTAGAATTGTATTTGTTTTTTCTTGAATCTATTGTTTCTATAAAAAATTTATATCACGCCAAATCTTTCGATCATGGCTGTTATCGAAGTAAACAGAAAAAGAAAAATCATTTGACTCGTTGAGTCTACAGTACTTCTCTACGACTCAGACCGATCAAAAAAAACGTGCTCGAATTTGTTTTAAAAGTTTGTCAGATTCTATTTTTTTTTTGCCAATGCTATATACAAGATTGCAAAACATGTTTCTTCTGTGTGATAGCAGTACTGTCATTTTCCCGATAGTATTAATAACAAATTTTATAATAAACTAAAGCACGTCGAAATTGATGCTTAGAAAAACTTTTCGGTATCGAATTCAAGAAGTTTCTAGAATCATACGCTCTATCCGCATCGATAATTACAACTGCATCTGATTCTAAATGTTGAATATCAGAAAGTAGTCGATATCTAGTCTAGAAATATTGAGATAATGGTCAAAATGAAAGACAGAGCTAAATCGTCATCTTGTACATCTTTGTATACAAAAACACATGCCACACATTTCGGCTAATATAGAAATAAACATTGAACTACATGTGAAACATTTTTATGTTCGTATCCGTCTTATGTTTGACTAGTTTTAAGAACGTTAATCGCGTCGTACTGAGTATCGACTATATTCATCGAATCTTTAAAAAATAAATATTACTATGATACTTATCATTTTAAATCAGATGCACTATGAAATAACTCGTGAAAGTAATTCTCCATGTCGACAAGGTGTAAGATTCTGGAAACTTCCTGAATTCGATATTGAAAAGTGGCCATGACACTTACTAATTAGCAATGTGAAATCCAATTTTCGACGCGCTTTAATTTGTTAAAACAATTTCTTTTTAATGACATCAGAAAAAGTACAGTGCTGCCCCCAGGGAAAACGTCTTTGACAACTCTTTACATAATCCTAATGTTTACTAATTATCATAAACTTTGCATTCTTGCATATGCTATAAATAAAACGAATGAATTTAATTACTCGGATTCAGATTCGAATAGTCAAATCCATGCAGTTTTCAAACTCAGCGATGTAAGAAATAGTGCCTGTTTTGAAAACGTTAAACTTATAAACATATGCTTAAAATTTCTTTGATGAATAAGGAAACAACTCGATCGAACACTAACCATCACATTGTCATATTTGGTTCATTAGAAAATATGGAAGCAACTAGCGAGTTGGTCGTAGTACATGTTGCCATGAATTCTCACGTTTATCATGTGACCATTGGAATGAATGCTTATTACATGGCAATAGGTATATAGTTACTCATCGAAAACATAACTCCGATCTAAATACTTTGCCATGTACAGAGTTAATCAATTTAAGAATCTCATAGAAGTTCAAATCGATAACAATAGTTCATGTTGCATAGTTAAAATTCGAATAAGAAATTAGTTTTTCAAGATAACTGACAAACGTTCAGGTAATCAATGTCTTGTTCGATTTTAAGAAAACCCTATGACAATGATTTCAACAGTCACTAGAATATTCATAAATGAATTGTAAAACGAGATGAATACGTGTCTCTGAAAGTATTGATTTGTCTGTGCGAATTCTTTTTTTTATGAACTAACATTAAAGTTATATGAAAATTAACACATTCATTCATTCAATGTCGAACAATGTTATACTTTGATTTCGTACTCGATAAAAATTTTCAAAATAAATTCATATGACTTCATAATTTTTACTATTTCATAGTTCTATCTAGAACGAACGAAAATAGAGATGTTTCATACTTTATACATCAAGCCGATTTAAGTGATATACAGTTTTATATGTTATAGATGTTCACTTTTTATTTATAAAAGATCACTTCCATTCATCGATGTAAATAATTTCCAAATTTTTTCAGACATCTGTGGACCAATTTTACGCGTAGTTGTTAAAACTCCTGCACCACGTCGAACTTGAATATCAGCTAATAATAGTTTAGCTTCGTTTTCTGTTGGACAACGTTTGTATGCTTCGACTAATGCTTGTATAGTTCCATATTGATTAACAATAGCTTGCGCTTGTTCGATACCCATATGTGGAAATTGTTGTAGAATTTGTTTCCATAATTGTTCAAGTGTTTTATTTGCTTGATCAATATCAATACGTATAGGTTTATATTGTTTCATTGTGTCGACATGAAATGAAAATGGTGATAAATTTTTCAAACGCTTTTCCGGTGCAACTGTTACAGCCTTCGTAAATGAGAGAATTAATGATGCAAGATCATGATCTTTTTCAGCAAATTTTATAATACAATTAAATTGTAGTTGTAATTCAAGATAAATATTATCTAGATCGATTGATTTTATTGATGATGAACGTGTTAACAATTTACTAAGATTCAATGAAGAATTCGTACCAATAATCACTATAGTTATAGATTTTCTTGTTTTAAATTTATCATGAATTGTTTGAAATAAATCAGCAATATTATTCTTATTTGTATGACATACAGATACGAATTGAAAGAATTGTTCATACGTCATTAATAATAGTAGTTGATTAACAAATTCTTCATCGATATTATTGGCTATATTTGATATGGACCTAAACGAAGGTCAATTGTCTTGATGAATACAAATTCAATTTTCTAAGAACAAACCAAGTAATTGTATTCGGTACAGGCATACTCTCAATAAGATACTTGGCTTTTTTATCATCGAATTCTTTTGTTAATGTTTGACCCCATGGTTTATCAATAATATTTAAATCAATCCAAGCTGTTACCTCATGTGCTTTGCTCATGATTGATTTCTATCTTCCGTTTACAAATTAATGAAATATACCACATACATTCAATTGAAAATGTCTCATTGGTTGTAATGAAATGCCCAACCAAAATAACGTTTAATTCTATATATTCTGGTTCGATGAATTCTCGAGGTGTCTCTTAAAGCCATTGTCGAAAGCGTAAGAAAATAATAATATTTTCTATAATAACTCGAAATGAATTTAATAATTTTATTTTTTCCTAAGGTCAAATGGGAGCACCGAGAACTTCTTTCTTATTTCCTTTAGGGATGTATGAGGTACGCTAATATGAATTCAAGGTCAAGTTAGATATTCAGTACTTTTTTATAGCCATCGGACAAAAGAGAACGACTAACTTACTGTTATGTTATTGTGTTAGTCATCTTATAATAATCGTGAAATTTGAAAAAGCAATAGAATTCATAGACGTTGAAATTACATGTCACCGACTAAAAAGAAGTATGGATATAATCGATTCAATATCGAGACACTTTTCGAAGTCTGATCATAGGAACCGGAAAAGTTCGGAGTTTTTAATTATCTACATATTAGAGAAAGAGAGAAAATAGATTGTTCTTAAAATATAAATTTCAATTAATTTGAACGAGAAGAAAAATATTTATGATTGTGTGCAATCAGAGAACAAATCTTTTGAATTATAATTTTATTACTTTAAGTTTGATCAATAATGTTATGTGAATGTTTAACATACTTCAACGATCAAGTTGATTGAAAAAGAAATATCTTCTCACGTACTCTAACATTGTGTGAATTAAAATAAAGATGATAAAATTGTCGATCTTGAAAATACAATGACAACCATTGAATATGATCTTCATACTAAAATAAGTTTTATATAATCTCATTTTGAGACAATGGCACAATTCTTTCTCTTCAATTCATGAATAAAACATGATTTTATTCATAAATAAGTTGCATTATTGAATATTATACAATGAAATGAAACTAACAATAAATCTATTCTTAATCAATGCAATGAATAGGTTTCTAGATTATCTATTACTTTTTTCAATTATATTCAATTAGGAATTGTTCAATCGTATCAAATATGATCATGTTACAATGATGACAATACTTGCATTTAAATATTCTTATTCAAAGTAAAAACTAAACAAGTTAACAATAGCATTAGATAGGATTCAATTAAACAGATTGTAAAGATGCATCGTTCAATGCATTTTTTTTATTAGTCTACAAATGATATTCATTACAATCAATAGATCTAATGTAGAATTTATTATAAACTCATGAAATACAAGAAAATACTATTGTACTTTTCCTTTCATATCTTCAGTAGGAATGCATCACGATAACTAATGGACAAAGATCATATCGAAACATAAATATTAGCATGTAAAAACGTTGTTACATGACGTTAATCTACAGTGTGTAGTTTCCAAATTGCGAGAAGAAATGAAGCCAATTAACACATTAGTGATCATGATTCGGAATTGAGAAAATAACGTTGATTCCATTTTTTATTCGTTTCGCTGTCATCCAGACTGGTTCCATAACTCGTGCCAAGCGAACTGCTCGCATATAATTGTGTCCGTATTCGTCCCATTCTACTTAAGAACCTGATTAGTTTATAAGTCTTCGTAGCATGATATTTTACTGGAATGTTTAATTATGTGGTGGATACGTTGAACTTATATATGCATACATATCACAATACTGTTACACTGTGTATCGGAATTTCAATGTCAAAATACCGATACAACTCGTTTAGGTGTATTATTCGTAGGGTAACGACCTCGATAGTCTAAGATAGAACTGTATGTTAAAAGTTGAGGAATTTGAGTGTTTTTTTGTATATTACCCTTTGGGTAATCACTTATATACTCTAAGATATAGTTGCAACGTAGGATATCTAACTCATGACCCTACGGGTGAGTCCTCACGACAACTCACGTTTTAACGTATATCTATATGTTAGAGTGACGAAGGGGTTACCATTACAACAGTTCACCGAATCTGTGAGTTGATGATTGGTAGGCTCCCACAGATAATGTTTGTTTTTGTGAATAAAAGTAGCTACCCGGTGTAACAGGATTAGGCCATCACTCTTTTTTTTTTATTGATGTACTCAGTTTTTTTTCTAATTGTATGAAACTTGATATAGAATACATTAAAAAGGATACTATTTTATATGTCTGAATTGATAAACTAATTAGGGCCGTTTGCAGAATCGACTTTTTTCTACATGGGACGAATTTTGGACACAATTACATGGGACTAGTCTGGGGTAGACCTTCGTTTCCGAATTGCGATCACTTTTTCTTATCGAGCAAATAGATCGTAAAGTTTTTCCGTAGGTATCTAAATTAGATTGATCTATATCAGTTAATACTCTATGTGCCAATCCGAAAAATATGACTCGAACATTTTCCGGTAGTTTCTGATCGTGATTATAATTTCAACAATTCAAAAAAAAATTACATTGTCTTTTAAAGTAATAGTAGGAGAGCATCATTTGAATGTATAGACATAAACTAACGTTCCGTTCTAGTTTTCATGTCGTATTTAGTAAAGGTAATCAGTATATAGAATTTCTTTTTCGGTTGCTGACCAAGAAAAGTTTGTATTCATTGTTTGATATATAATATGATTTTTGTTCCCACGATTCATATGTGTATGTGTATGCATAAATATTATCAAAAGAAAAGAGTTCATAATTGAATTTTTCAATAACGAATTAATCAAAGTGATCGCGATTTGGAAACGAATAAAAACTGGATTCAACTTAATTTTCTCTATTCGAAATTGCGATCGTTGATATGTTAATTAACTTAATTTTTGCTCTCAATTAGAAAGTAACTCTAAAGATTAGTGGTTAATTAATAACACGGTGTAGGGAATCAATCAATACAGGTGTAAACTATTCAACAATTCATAGAATTACGTTGAAAATTCTATCCACTGACAAAAACTTTTCAAATAAACTGGGCTTAATTGAAGAAGATACGGAAAAAATCCTATTAGTGATGAGTAAAAACCACTCGCATAATTTTAATCAATGTACATTCTATTCTGTTTGTTATTGTGTCCATGTCAAGAATTAGTTTGAAATTAGTATTAATAGAATTATTCATTTCTATGTGTTCGATTACGTTCCTTCGTATCAGTTTCCCCCATGATTTCACATTCGACAGAGCTACAATGTAAACTATTAATAACCTTGTTTTAAAAATACATGTCCGTAATTAGGAAATTTCCTTATAGTATTAGTTTTAGGAAATGTCTGTGATTTACTCATTAGGAATGGGTGTTGCAATTATCATAAAGTACAAATGAGAAGAATTTAGATGTTTGAAATCTTCCTCAAACGTGCTTCATCTATTATCGAAAAACTAGAAGATGAAAACAATGCGTAGGTAGTGAATTGCATACTTTTGCATAATACCTTGAAAATAGAAAAGAAAGTGTATTTGAATAATCTTTTCCTCTGTCATGTGCTGATGCAAGAGGATTGTACGAATAGGCTAGATAAAAAATCGATTGATGAAAGATTCGTCTATCAGATTTTTGTTGATCACATCCACAAGGGTGGCGAGTCAATCCTGAAATTGGGAGAAAACATGAAAAATCAGAGAAAATGGTCTGTTGGATTTCTCCAAAACCCGGAGCAAACTTCTTTGTAAAATCTATTGAACCAATTCAAAAATGATTCACCGAAAATTTCGAAATCCCAGAAAGTCGTAGTCAACTGAGCAGGGGGTGACTACCCCCCATCCATCATGGCGCAGCCCCTGTACATCCACAAGTCATGATAACTGAATGTAAATATATATATATATATATTTGTTTTTCTATTCTTTTCTCTCATGCAAGATAGTGAAAGATAAATGCATATTTCTGAGCATCCGTTACTGAATGATTTAGTAAGTTATATGATATATCTATTGTGGTTTGTTGATCTGTCAATCGTTCATTAATTGGTGATATACGCGAACGAGCTCATATTGCTCTTCTCGGCATTCTTTCACTTTTCATATATGCTTCGTAAGCACATGCCCCAGTCTCACCCATGGTCCATTTCGAATTGATTTACTCGAGACGATTAAGATGTAGATGTGCGCGTATGAAAAATTGACTAAACCATGCATCCTCACACTCATTATGTCGGATATCATACTTGTCAATGGAGATGTTCTGTATAGAAAGAGAAACGTTCCTAGTTAGAAGTCTTACTGAAATCAATGAAGTTATTTGTTGTTATAAATAAGATATTAGTTTATAAGTTGCATTTTTGCCTCACACGCTCAATGTCTTTAATCGATTTTGCTATATGTGGATCTTCGGAAGGAAGAACTTTTTGTTGGATATGAAGTGCTTTCTCATAGAATGAAAGTGCTTCTGAATATCGACCCATTTTATCGTACACAATACCCATGTCGTAATACGAAATAGCCAATTGTAGATGGTCCGGATGAAAATTTTTTTCCTGAATATCCAGCGATTTTTTGAAGAATAAAAGTGCTTTTGAGTTCTCTCCCGAACCATAGTATACATGACCGATATTACTGTAGGACGCTGCTAAAGCGGGATGGTATGGTGGGAGAGATTTTTCTTCGATTTCAATTGCCTTCTGATGAGATGAGAGAGCTTTCGAGTACTCGCCAATTTCATTGTACACCATGCCGATGTTTTTAAAGGAAAATGCTAAATCCGGATGATTTGCAGGAAGATGTCTCTGGTCGATTTCAAACGCTTTTTCGTAATAGTTAAGTGCTTTCGAATACTTGCCCATGTCATAATACACTAGACCAATGTTATTGTACGACGAAGCCAAAGAAGGATGATGCAGAGAGAAAGATTTATGTTTAATAAAAACAGCTTGTTCGTGAAATGAAAGCGCTTTCGAGTAATTACCCATATGATAATAGACTAAGCCGATATTGTTATACGCAGCAGCCAGGTCCGAATGATTTGGAGGAAGAATTCTTTCTTTGATATTGAGTGCTCTTTCATAGAATTTAAGTGCTGTCGGGTAGTTTCCAATACTGTCATAAACTGAACCGAGTTGATGATTGTAATTCGCTCTATCGTTATCAGATGATGCGACCTCGAGAAGGGACTGATAGAGTTGTTCTGCTTTTGCAGCTTCTCCCATTTTAATTAGTATATGACCAAGACGAGACCATCCTGTCGCCCAACTCATTTCTTTTCGTAAACTGGTTGCTACTTCGTTTAGATTATTCTCGTCGTTATTCGTAAGTGTAAGTTCCACTTGCCATAGACGATCAGTTCGATTATCTTCGATTCGTTCAATTCGATCAATACGAAAGATTGTATGTGTCGAAAAAAGAATTTCTTCTTCTCTTCCTTTATAGAAGCCAACACTGGTAACATCGGCAAACGAAGTTGATGATGTCGTACAAAGCGATGGATCGATAGTCATTACAAAGAGTATGCCAACTGCATGCGAATTTCTAGTTGCCGGCCGTGAAAAAGATTCTAGTGCAATATTACGATTGTGAGTTGTCGAAAGAAAATTATTGAACGACATTAGACCTCCTTTTGTTTGTTTCATCTTCTGAAAATCACAAACAGATAAACCTTGACCGCGAAATACTTGAAATAAACTAGTTGCTCTTTCTGACGTCGATTGTTGCTCTTGATGTAGTTTTACAATATGTTGATGTAGATGTCGAATGAAGAAACCCATTTTGAGTAAAATATCAACATCGAGTAAGCGAAAACCACGATTAAGCATCGAATATATAAAATATGGAGCTGTATACCACCATATTGATGTATGTAAATGATATTGCTCTTCGAATTTCTCAATTTCATCTTCGGCAATATCATTCTGTAGACGACAATAATTTACGAATTCTTCAACGAATTTCTTATGATCATCATCGATATCCAAGAGAACTTCTTTGAACAACTGTGTATACATAAATGATGCATCAATGCCACGAAAACTAATCGAAATCATAGATTGATCACATCGTTTACTATCAATTTGCAATGATTGACACAGAGGACTGATCTCTGTGTATATACCTTTAATTTTTGATATGTTTTTTACCCAAGATTCATGCATGGATGGATTTCTACAGAATATGTAAACATATTCTAATTGTGACAATGATTGAATTCGAGGCATTATCTGTTGTCCCAATGTACCAGAAACAATTAGAAATACTTTTTCATTTTTGATACCACTAAGAAAATGAATAAACTCTTCAGGATCTGTAAATGTCGTGATACAAGCTACAATACGACGTAGATGTAATAATGAATTTTTATAATCTTTCTTCGACTCATTAATGTTGGCATCAAGCCAGATCAGAAGAAAATTTTGTAAAATCCTATGAACACGTGAAAGCAACACATCGTTTTCATTTGTAGAGTTAAATGTGGTTGTAGTTGTTCTATCTATGGCAGACATAAAAGATGATGATGCTTCGATATCTTTTACAGTAGATTTAGTGTATGCAATACTTGCAGCAGTTGTTTTCATCTAAGTCTTGTTATTTATAAGAGAAATAAAAAGTCACAGCACGCGTAATTCTGATTGTCGCATAAATGAATATACGTGCATTGTTTTTTCTTTCTTCCTTTCGATTGTTTTTTATGACTGATTATTGTAATAGTCTTGAATAGTAAGTATATTTAGTTCTGCAGTTTACGAACTTATTATTCTGTACTCGTTTCAAATGTTGAAGAATGATAGACACAATCTCCATACATGACGAAAACGAAAAATAAAATAAAATTTATTGGTTTTGTTCTGTTTCGTTAAGTTGTTTCATCACAATAAAGATATATGCATGTAACATGTCATTCGACAATGAAAATGTTGAGAGACCCATAAAACACTACACTATTCCTTTATTTGAATTCGTAAGATTTACAAAAAAAACCCGTAAAAATATAACATTATCCAGATTTTTTATTAGATTTTATAGATTACAACTATTACAGATTATTTGTTTTTCTGTATGTCAATAATAAAAAAGATATCTATCATTATACATAACATGGACTTCGTAATATATACTTTTTGTGACAAATACATAAGTAACAAATAGAATGTAATAAAAAAAAATCGACGCACGTGCACGTTTGAAGAGTCATTGTTGGAGGACATGCATGTTTGATGAATGAATCTGAGAAATGGGATTAGTAAAATCCTATATTGCTATTTATTCGATATACCTAGATGTACCTAACTGATTAGCGATTATAACTATCGGACAAGGCAGACGAAATTGGCATTCTAGTATTGTCGAACTATTTTTCACTTTTTTATGCATTTGATTGTAATCAAAGTTTAAATTATTTAATAAATGAATGTAGTTGTCTTCCAATATATGAATGAAATTTAATAGTACAGGTATATGACATAGAAAACGTTCCGATTCTTTAATTTTCAATATTTTTGATGAAGACTTTTAGTTGCTTCGATTGATCCTGTTTTATTTATTTTTTTACATCGTTCGAGTTAATAGTGAAAACTTGTTCAATTAAGTCCGTTGTTGAGAATGATCACGTCTAGCCTCAGTAGATTATATGTCGATTAGAGAAGTTCTGACCTTGAATAGACTACTTTTTTGAAACATGCGATATGGGCATTTAGTTAATTCAAAAGCGAGACTTTAGTAAACAAGAGGGCATGTTGATCCTTGATCTCAAACATATCGCCAAAGCTACAGATAGGGTGTTAGCTGTATCTCTGAATTCATTTTGAAGGTTACAAAACCATCAAATCTGACACGTTGATATAATTAATGGGAAACGAAATCCCCTTGGAAGTACGCAGCGAGAAAATGACTAGTTTTGTAAGCATTCACATCCAACATGTTTTCATTTCTCAGGTTTAATTATAGTATGCAATAGTTCCAATCCGGTAGATTTCTATTCGAATGTTTGCATCGAACTAAATGTAGTACCGTTGGCTTTGCCTAGTTTTAGGAGACTACTAGATTGTATTCAAGCATAAGTATGCAAAAGACGGTGATGACGTCTCGACAAAAATTTTCTAGTTTGTTAAGTTAATTCCAATGTATTTCTCGGCAATCTTTCTATTAGTTCTAAATATAGATACTCTTTAATTATACTTATTATTTTTCTCTCAGTTCCATGTCTTTCGTTTTCATCTAGACTGGAACAGATTTAAATGAATTTTGAATACGATCCGAAGAAAATAAAGATCGTAAACTTGAAATTAGCTTTTGACCACTCGTAGATGATTCATTCTTTTTTTCTTGATTGAAAAATAATTTCATATCACTCTCCGTCAATTATATAGAACTCATCAATCGACTTCGTAATTTTCTCCATCGAATCAAATAATGTAAACGGAATGCAAGTCATTAGTTAAGCAACGAAACGGTTACGTATAGATAAAGAAAAAAAAATAATAACTTTCAATATAATAATTTTTCATCGATGTTTCATTAAAAACAACATTGGACAAAACTTGAAAAGTAACTCGTTTTTGCACTCATCAATTGTTCACAATAGCACACGACATGAATAGCAAAAATACTATTCTTATAGCAGCATTAATAAGTCCATAGTCAGATGAAGGCTCATCAGCTACGGAATTACTGTCAGAATCTCGAATTAGTAACCTTTCAAAAATAAGATCTCGAGCAAGAAGGATGTAGGAAGTAAACTATTGAGGTTAAAAGAATGACAGGTGATAGATGCGATACTTCTCAGTCAACCAAAAACTTACTATACACTTTCACCCACCCTACTATCCTCAACGAGATCCTTCTCAACTTCACTCATTCATCCCAGTCAGATCTCTGAGTTCAACAGTGATAACATAGCTGTGCATGTGAAGGATGACATAGTGTGAGGGTGAACTTCACTGCCTCACTCTCAACCTCCCACAATCCTACTCACTGACATTTTCACTATTATCCACCGCCTCACTCATCTACATCCCTACTAATGACAAACCATTTTTCTAACTAGTAATCTATTCGGCACTTCAACTCACTCAATATTACATTTTTCACATGTTTTCTTATCGAGAATTGAATATCATACTTTAGCCATGCGTTGTACAACTTACAATTCTCTTATGCGAAACTTTCCTGTAGTGGTAATTGAATTAAGAAAAAAAAAACGCAAATGTTAGTACTATCTTTAGAAAAAATATTTGCATCGGAAACTAAATAATGACAGATTTATTTGTCTCTGACATTTCTTTTTCAAATTTTAACATACAATGATAGAAATAAAAAAAGAATTAGAGATTCCGGTATGACATTTTATCCATCGAATTATTGTAATGATTCGATCAATCAAGAACATCATTCGTTTAAATAGAATGCAAACATATGAATGTTAACAGAGACAAGAGATGCAGACATGAATTCGAAGAACTTAAATTTAAGATATAATATAACTTCAACGGGTAAGTATCAATTTTGTTGATGTTTTCTTCAGATAAAAAGACAACTTTGTATTTTATATAGATTATACAAGCGTTCAACATTCAAACACGATTAATATCAGTTGAATAGAAAACATCCAATGCTAAACAGTAAAAAATATCTTTTAGAGAACTATGAAACTCTTCACATTTATGTGCATTTACAAAATGATTTGCTTGTCACACTCATTGTCTTTTCAATTTAACCTTATCATTTCGAATAAATGTTTTATAATAGAAATCATTCGAAAACAACACGAACATAGACGTGACATGAATGTGTTGAATTTTATCTAAGTTCTTGTATATTTCTATACTTCAATTAAATATAGAGAATCATTGAACAACAAAAATAAGAATGAAAGATTATCTAGATAATTTGAGAAATCTCAATTTTATTCTACGGAACCTGTCTATCCATTTTATTGTATTTCGTAGGTTAGCAAAACTAGAACGACATCATTCATGATTCGAATGAAAGAAAAAGATATTTTAATTGACAACGAAATGAAGGAATAAATTTTGTAATCATTAAGAATTTACATGGTCCAGTGGCTAGACTATTTGCCTATGTCTTTTTCATTGGTTGCATAGATGACATCATTGCAACATATTTCACTTCAACTACTGCGATTTGAAACTTTACGTACATCATCAATAATTATGAAATTATAGGTTTGAGAATTTTTCCTGTTGGTTTTCATCATCTAATCTTGTTAGTTGATCATTAATTGTAATTTACATTAAGAAGTTATTTAAATTGGTACTAGGCTAATTCGTTACAATGATATAATCCAGCGATTTAGTAATTAAATTTGAAACGTGTATGAAAATGATTATAAGAAGATCATTGAAAAACCTGATAATGATAAAACATCGATTTTAAATATCAACCCTTTCCTGCTGCATAAGTAAAGTTAACGCAACGTAAAAAACTTTCGATCACGAGTCAACCCAAAAAATATTTATGGGATTGTATGAATCATCTATTGAATGCGCCTAGTTAGCTTTAAATACAAAAATAACGAATCATACTTCTTTAAATATCAGAATATACACGTCATATGTGAAGATTTACAATAAACGATTCATTAAAAGTTATTTTTCTTCAGTCATTGCTACGTATTGCTAATCCTTTAAAAGGCATGTGTCCATCGTAGACTTTGGACTGTACCACAAACTTCCGAGAAAGACACAGCGTCACTGCAACTTGTTTAGGTAAACTTTCTCTGGTTGTCTACTTTGAATAAACTAGCTTGTCGTCTGAACAAGAAGATAAACGTACTGATCAAAATTGAAAATCGACATTTAGTCCGTATCAATGTTCCTAATGATTATCATAACACTGAGCTACTTGATTGTTAAAAAATATATATAAACTATGAATGGATTCTATAATTGCAGCAAATTGTCCAGTCATCATTTAAATCATAATCATCTGCCATTTTCTAAAGGGACGAAAAGAATGAAAATTTTTCTCGTATATATTTTCACATTTGTTTCAAATGATGTTTGCATAAAATAGATTATTTTTGTTACAATAATTCTATATCACTATCCATGATATTTAATCTTGTTAGGAACCATAATCGAGAATCCCACAAAAATGTGAAATCACCGGGGACTCCCTGAGAAATCCGCAGGGAATCCTTACATTTGAGAGCTGTAAGAAAAAAGAAAAATCCCCGGACTTCTCTGAGGAGTTCCCGTGGGATATATGAGGGACTGTAGGAATGCGTTCACCGTTTTCTTTCGTGCATATTAAAGTATATAACAAAGTCAACATTCGGAAAAAATACCAGTTTTCTTTTAACATTCAATTTTTCTAAACGATAAATTTCATTCGAACTTCCACCTGAGATCTCTCAGTGAGAACCCAGTTTCTAAAAGAGTTGACATTTAGTTTTCAGGAGTCATCCCGCGAAGATGGAGCCTGCTCGACGGCTTAGATGGGAGACAACCTGTAAAAAGCAGAAGATTTTCGTGGAAAAATTATGTTTCAGTTAATACGAATAGATAAAATAGTTATGACATTGTGAATGAGTGAAAATACCCCGTAAAGCTTCATCCTAGGCCTTTTGAGATGTCCTGGGGACTCCGCAGGCAGTCTTGACTAGCGAAGTTCGTTTCTCTGACAAATGTTTTTTCAGCTCATATATCTAAGCTTTGGCTTATTCCATGGGGTTTCTCCCAAAAAAAACACAACTGTCCTGAAATTCGTCAAATGTCCCTTTATCTTGTAGAGCTTAAAAAGTTA